>JAPMOB010250514.1:0-50171 GCA_029875015.1 Lepomis gibbosus | reverse complement strand
TTTTGGAAAAATACGGCAAAAGAAAGCTAGAAAAACGACTCATTGTACATTAGAGTCAATGAAAGTGTCGGACCTCAGTTAGAGAAAGTCCTATACAGCGCTGTGATTGGCCAGCCGCGTGTTCGGGGCGTGGCTTAGCAAAGGGTCAATTAAAATCTGGTGTAAAATATTTGACAGTGTTATTAAGCCGATTGCGCTCTATGGAAGTGAAGTTTGGGGTCCACTCAGTCATCAGAACTTCAACATTTAATAAGACTGATAATAAGAGTACTATACTTTCTGATGCACCTCAGATCAATTTCGCAAGGCTCTTAAAACGCAAGAACTTAATCCGGAGTCCTGAGTCCCTTATGCTATCTAATCCTGCAACATGTCACACACACCTTTCTCAAGCCAGCACTGCTTTACAAACACCAGTTGGAGTAAACCAAATTATCACTCAAAGCAAAATTGCTTATTTGGAACACTGGGAGGAAAAGACAAAACACCAACACAAACTTGAATGTTATCTAGCCCTAAACAGAGATTATGAAATGGCTGAATATCTCTCTGCTGTCAGAGATATCAAGCAGAGGCAGCTTCTTACCAAATACAGACTCAGTGACCCTTGAAATTGAAAAACATAAAAAGTCCTTGTTAGCAAAAGAATAAGTCTGTGAGCACTGTACGAGACAGGGACTCATTTTGTCCAGAAAAGTGATAAATATAGTAGCGTAAGAGAGCAATATTTTGAGAAATACCATCTATTAATACCAGATTTTAAAGAACTTGAAGATAACAATAAATTATGAATAATCTTGGGAGAAGGACAGAGGCAAACCTCACCGCCAAGTATGTGTGTCCCAACCTGAGGGGCAGCGAGTGAGCCACTTAATGTTCGCTGCATGGCAGGTTACGTCTTGATAATTCTTGTTTGTCATTTATTTCCTATATGTATGTTTGTTGTTGTTGTAACTTATAACTGCTAAACTGAATGGTCTTTGATTGCATTAATTCTTGTTATGTTACATTCATAATGTAAACTTTTTGATTTTGATGCAAACCACTTTGGCGGTTCAATTCTTGAAATTGAATTGAATTGAGATGTAAATGTAAAAACAAGCTAAGAAAAACTTGCCACACAGCTGTGACCTGTTTTTGTACACTTCAGGACAGCTTTAGAGGTGCTGGTAGGTGGGTTGACCTTGACTGTTTCCCCTTGTCTTTTTGCTAAGCTCACTGGCTGCTGTCTGTAGCTTCATATTTACTGTATAGACGTGGAAGTGGTATCAATCTTCAAATCTAACTCTCAGTAAGAAATCGAATAAGGAATAAGCGTATTTCCCAAAATGTCAAACTATTCCATTAAGCAGTAATGAGTCAATGTGAACAGGACAGGATGAATTAGCTCCATGCTCTCATGAAAGATAAGTTAAAAAATAAAGAAATTGGAGGAGAACATGACACATTTGTCCCTCAGATAAAGAAAAACATCCATTTATGGATTTGTCACTGTTACATATTCATTGAAGTTCTTTTGCCTTTTTTGTTACCACTCTATGGTCACGACATTTAACGGCTCATTAAGAAACATAATTGTATGATGTCAATGACAAGTGGTCATCAAAAAAAGAAGCTTTTCCGGATCCATTATTCCGTCTTTCCACATCGAAGCATTTCTCCTTTTACTCTCATCTTTCAGTAAGAAAGAAACAGAAATATCCTTTCAATTCATTTTCAGTCCACTAACCTTTCTCCATTTTTCTCTCCTCTTTTCAGTGATGCTTTAGAGAGAGAAAGGGGGCTACTCTTGGGTGGGCACTGCAGCACTATCAGCAGTGCGTTGGAGAACTTCTCAGGGTCAAAGACAGAGAGGCAGCAGAGTGTGCATGGGTGTGTCCTCTGCAGCATCACTGCACTAACAGACACGGGGAAAGGCAGGAAGCATGAGGGAGTGAAGGAGGGAGAGGGAGGAAATAAAGTGGTTTAATCTTTGGTGTGTTTTAAAGTCCTTGGGGGAGCGAGTGGTAAAAATGGGAAAGTGCTGCCCCATAGCTTGTGTTGCTGTTAAAAAAAAAAGCTCAACTGTGGTTTGTAGAGCATGCAACACTCACAGAAAAGCTGCCTGTTTGTCACTGTGACAACTTCTCAGTGGGCAGCGGCAGCCTTGTTATGATCTCCCTCTTGATGCAGAAGCTCCCATTCATCCTGCATCATCAGCTGAGGCGGCAGCTCTGATGTGGGAGAGGCCGAGTCAACATTTCCTCTGAGGTGTTTAGATTAATCACTCCTGGTGAATCTATTTGAATCTGTTTGGAGGTGCAGCTGGAGCCAAAAAACTCTGAAAAAAACAAACATTGTAAACAACAGCAGTGCATTTATATTTCATAATTTTGAGGTACTTTTACTTTCTCCATTTTATGCTACTTTATTCTTCCACTCCACCATATCTTAGTGGGAGATATTGTACTTTTGTTTGACGGTTAAAAGGTTTTACATACAACATGCATGCTAAATTTATAAAGTATGATGCATTATAAATTCTTTAAGATTACATGACAGTGTAAAACATTCATTTTGACCAGCTACACATAAAATGCTGCATACATTTCATTTTACAGAAATACAGGGATCGTTCAGCTGCATAATGAGCAGTGCTTGAAGTAGGCTGGTATTTCTCACAAGCCAGTACGGCAGTGTGCCGGTACACTGCCCTCTTCATGTTAGCTTCTCTGGTTCACCATGTAACGCTCATCCCTTCTCCTTCTCGCCGGGTCAGCGGAGACAAAGTAGGGAGAAGCTCAGGTGCCTTTCATGCAGTCCTGTGCATAAAGTTGCTTGTCAGTCTCTGACTTTTTGTGAACTGACCAATTACGTCCTGGAGGGGGCGAGACATTAAATAAAGGCTGACAACCATAGGTGTCACTTAAACTGGGGAAGCTGTGGACATCAGAATCAGAATGTCCCCACCAGTTTATGTAGTGGATGAGTTTGTCCCCGTCACTTTTTAAAAGCATTTGTTAAAACATTTCTGAAATGGAAACACAGCTTGCAACAAGAAATGTTAAATAACAAAGGAAAATGCTTTGAGAAAGGTTTGTTTGCACAATAAGAAAACGTGCAATGCAATGTAAATATAGAAGAAACAAATTTGCATTATCCAAAAATGTAACTTGAGCTAAAATAAACAAAATAAACTATTGACTACTGCGTTCCATTCCATTATGTTTTATAGTTTGAATAACTTTCTGGACCATAAATTGGTGCAGAAAATGTTTCCAGAATGCTGTAATTTAAGAGTTTTATGCTCAAAGTCTTCTAGGGGAGGACCCCCAGACCCCCACTCAGCATCAAATATTTCCTCAAAAAATGTTAAAATAACACAAACATGAAACGGCTGTTTTGTCCAACTGGAATTAATATTGTAGCCTACTAGTGGTGAGCTATTTAATGGCCTATCTATTGCATGTAGTCTATTCTATCTAAAATGAAAATAAATGCACTTACATTAGCTCCAATCAAGCCTTAACCACAGTGGTGTAAGATCAGAAAGAGGTTTTATTTGTGAAACAGGTGAATTGTGAATCTCAACTAATGAACTGTTTAAAGGTGATAAATACTCTATTTGTATGCAGACAATCCAAATAAAGAAAAACCTGTACAGTACTGGAACCTATTTTTTCCACTTCAAGCACTGCTCATGGTGCTTTTGATACTTTAAAGGGATAGTTCAGGGTTTTTTAAAATAGGGCTGTTTGAGGTACATATCCATAGTCAGTGTATCACCCGCAGTCACCATGTCCACAGAGAAGCAGAGAGTTGTAAGCAACGCCCTGCTGTGGACAATGTCAGCAGCAAAAGGTATTTAGCCACCCAAAAATAAGGCCCACCAAAAAACCCCCAAATCAGTTCAATGTATGCTATATTTATATTTTCAGAGCTTTATCTTGCCATCAGAGAGCACTTTAAACATCCTGAACTATTCTTTTAAATACATGTAGCTGCTCGTACATCTGCAGTAAGTAAGATTTTGACTGCAGTAAATGTACCCCAAAATATTGCTAAGTTTACCCAAGTAAAACATCTGAATACTCCTTCCACCACTGGAAATGAAGTTTTTAAAAAAGTGCACTAAACCCTTAAACTTCACTTCACACGCAGATAATTTTACAGATTTATACTAGAAGAAACAGAGAGGGAAAATCCCTACTGTACTTTATATCAAATGATTGTTCCAGATTTAGATTTGATATTAAATGTTAAATTAATGTACTGCTGACATGAACTGGGGTGTAGAGATAATGTTTGTTTATATTTGTATTAATGTGAGGTGGGGTGCATGTATTTAATTTATTTGATTATTTACATTCCATGGTTGTTTTTATCTCCTGGGAAATTGGTATTCAGCCAGTGAATTGACGCACACATCTACCCACATTCAGGTCCATCCATCCATCCATCCATCATCAACCTGCAGGGGGCTGGAGCCAATCCCAGCTTACATCAGGTGAAAGGTCAGGACAGGTCGCATCACCAGACCGTCCCATCTAAAATAATCATCCCTTTAAGAAAAGCAGTCAAATGACGTCATTTTGGGGGTTCACCCAAAAATGTCTTGGTCCAGCTAACTGTTCATAAGCCTGCACTTTTGCAGATATATTTTAATCTAGCTTTGAAGAACCAAAAAAAAAATCCAGCTTTGTGTTGTATCATCAACAATAAAGTCAACGTAACTCACTTATCCACATATGTAGAACAGTATGTTAAACTCAAATGTTCATTAAGTCTGGCTGGTAAACTTAAAGGTAGCTGTGAAACCTGGAACTGGCTCCATTGTCTCCCTGGATCATTTCTCTGGACATTGTGTTCCTAAAGCCCGCTGTTATCTCCACACATGGGCACCGAACAGATGAACAGGCAGCGGAGGAAGTGGATTATGATGTTGGTCACACCTCACAGAAAACATCTCTTTCTCATGACCCCGATCGCTCAGAGGGCTTTAGGACGGTATGGGACGTGAGGTGAAAAGAAGTGCTACCTTACAGGAAAAATTGATTTGAAACATTTTGTTTTAGGAGGACAAATCTTACGAGGCCGTTGGTTGATGTATCTTCCACGTTGCTTGACAGTTTGGACTATTACAGCGTGTGCCACAGTGAACTGGCACAACTGTCAGTTATTTCTGAGTAAAGAGTTTCTTCTTTTATTCCAGAGAAACCCCCAGCAGCCTGAGAAATGTGTTCTGTCCATAAACCACAAGGCCCTAACACATTGCTCATCTGTCTCTTGGGTGAGACAAGTTCACTTTTCTGAGAAAGACAACGGCTATCCTCTGAGACCACCCCTCCACACACAAACACACTGTCACAGATGCAAAGCACCCCCCCAGAATCCCACTTCCTTCTGTACGTTGCTTTAATCGGGGGAGTCTTAGTTAATCAGTCGTGTCAAAACATTAACGGCTCGTTGAGGATCACGTTTCATGCCAGCAAAACTGAACCAAGAGTGCTGTAATCTCTGTCCGTTGGGCAGATAGGACTATTTGCTTGGGCAAAGCATCAGTGCTTTATCAGGAACTAAGAGTCAGTGAAAGTATTGCTCCACATGAGTGAAAGGGCACAAGTTCCTCTAAAATACTATCAAAGAAAGTGCACTTTTTACACCAAGAAATGTTTTGTTTATGTGAACTTTTACTGATAAATGTCCTTTAACACACTAAAAAATAGCCTTTGTATATTTAGATTTGGACACATCAGGAGAAACATTTGTTTTTTAAGATCCACAGTTTTTTGATTATTAAAATAAAAAATAACACTTTTCTTTTCTTTTTGCAAATTACTTCCAAAAGTGTAGATATTCAGATTGAGGTAGTTTGACAAAAACATTTTAGAGCTCTGCATTTAGTCGATTAATCGATTAGTCAAACCACAGGATATTAATCTGAAACTATTTTGCAAACTGATTCATCATTTGAGTAATTGTCGAAATGAAATGTCACTATATTGACTATTTTCAGCATCCCAATGGTGAATATTTACAACTTTTCTTTATTTTCAAAAACAATAAAACAAATCACTTTTTTATTTTGTAATATTAGTTGGACTATCAATTTGAATCTAGATGATATATTATGTTTATGTGGGAAATTCTGATTGAAATGTTTTACTTTTTGCATTTGATAAACAAAAGAAAACATCTGGCAGATTATTTATTGATTATTTTTGACATTGGAAACAGCAGAGGAGACGACCATGTTACTTGAAGGTTTGTTAGGAGCTGTCAGTCGCTCCATGTAGCCTTCATCGGTCGGAGTTGCCCATTTGCCCAGTTGACATGAAAATGCATCCATCCATCGTCAACTTGTGTACATGGGTTGTGGGGGGCTGGAGCCAATCCCAGCTGACATCGGGCACGAGTGTTTGAAACTTGTTCCACAACAGAGATCTTTTGCCTTTTCATTTCCTTCTGACAAATTTAAATTGCTTTGGACAAAACTGTCCTAAGCATTCTAAGCACATTTTTGGAAACCGCAGTTGACAAAATAATCTCACCATTTAGTAGCTGATTACCTGATCATGTTGTTTAGCTTTGTGGCTCTAGTAGTCAGTATCATCATCTGTTGGTCCACCACTAGAGCATCTCAACATCTAATGGACGGAAGACCCTAGATGCAGATGTTCATGGTGCCCAGAGGATGTAACCTGGTGACTTCGGTGTTGACCTGACCAATCCACTCGGGCCTGGCCATCGGGTGTGAGTACGGACTGTGTGCATGCCAGTCTCTCATGGCTTAGAGTGGAGGACAGGTTGGCATGCAACCTTCTGAATTTCTTTTGGAATATCTGTTATAGGAAACAACCAAATTGTCTGCACTCACAAATAAAGTATGAGAGAAATCAACATACATATAGCACTCAGCAGCCTACAAAGGGTTGTGTAGTGTGCAGATCTGTAAGAGCCATGAAATATATGGAATAACTTATCAATTTTCATTGCTGAAGCACCCAGTAAGCCTGGTTTTAAAATACCATTAATAAATTGTCAATGAAATGAGTGATTGATTAAAATGACAAAACAAGTTTAGCTAGAGGAGTAGATACATGAACAAAAGAATAAATGGTTTATTAGTGATCTTAAAGCATTAATAAAGGAGTTATATATTTATATTTTCTTTTTTCGTTTTCTACCTGCCAACTAACTTTTTATAATTTTTATTTCTTTAATGCCTTGATTAGCAATGTGAGCAACTGTAACACAATAATTTCTGATTGTGATTATGACATAATCATTTTACACAGGGTCCACTTACATCCTTTTTTCCAGTGCTCTTACGCACTAAGGGAAACTCCAGAAAAAAAACTAGAGTAATGTTTTGTCATTTTGATTAAACTTGCAGCAGGGACCATGACATGAAAAGAACCCAGTTTGTCTAAGTACATGAGTAATATTCAAAATTTACTATAGAACAGAAGAAGTTCCTGTCATTGTTGCCTTAAAGTTACGTGGCGCGTCAGGGCATCTTGACAAGCTGTTGTTTGCATGTGTGAATGGCTGGTGTGGTGACCTGCAGAGGGAGGACAGCGCAGTTCAACATGATGAACATCTTTACTGTCAACAAGGAAATGACAGCTAGTGAAGGGGCTTCTCACACCCACAGCACCTTCTGAAAAAGGTGTGAAGCACGAACACGTATAAGACACGAACAATCCACTCAGTAAGATCATCACACATACAAAGTTACAGCAACTGTCATCTCGGTCAAATTGGCGAGAAACCAAACACATAAATTCAGCAACCTGAAAAATAATAAACACAAAGAAGTCACTCCAGCACTAATAAGACTGAACATCCTTCCAGACATCAATACTGATTATTAAACTAAGGTAACATGGTGATGTTTAACAGGCACAATGTTCGCATGCTAACATTTGCTAATTAGCACTAAACACAAAGTACAGCTGAGGCCGAAGGGATTGCCATTTGTTTTAGTCATGAGCTAAAGTGCTAAAAGTCACAGGATCTCCAATGTGACTATGATTCATCCTGAGGACGACATGAACGTCTGTACCAAATTTTGTGCCAATCTGTCCAGTGGATGTTGATATATTTCACTGGCAAAGTTTATTTATTTATTCATTTATTCATTCTTCCCGGGGTCCACATACAACAAACATACAAAAAGTAAATACAACAAACTTAACATACAACGTACAAGTTATACATCTAAAAACAACAACTACAATTTGTATAAAAAAGTTATCACTATGTGTGTATAATTACACAAGCTAATGATAAAGCAAAAAGCATCACAACACATACACAGAATTATACAACAAACCATTCACCTAAGCTCATCGATATTTGAGTTATTATTTAAGTGTTTTTTAATGATTTAAAGAGTGAAGAAGATAAACCAAGGTAAACACAACACAGATGGATAAATCACAACAAGGCAACTCCGTGTTGTTGTAACTGGTTTATTACTGGTCAAAAAGCATTAATGAAATGAAAGTATCATCTGGTCACTCTCAAATTTAGACAAATGTACAATATTAAAATATGATAGTAACCATTTATAGAGTCAGTTGCAGCTGTGTATATTAAGGCTCCTTAACGAGTGCTGCTTAAATATCACAGAGTTTCCCAATTTGTTACCCGCTTATTATACTTAATATTATTTGTAATTAATAACAAGTATTATAAATAATTGAATATTGTTAAAACTATTAGAAATGTATTAGAAAGTGATCAAATCTTTTACAAATGTTAACAGATGCTTTCACAATTTATTATAATCTATAAAACATAACTATTAGTTAACTATTAATGAAGCCATTAGTTACACCCTTATTAAGTGTTACTGAAATCGTATCAAATTATCTGGCCATTTATACATTTTGACAGATTCTCCCAATGAATTATCTATTGAAAAAGTATTTTAAATAATTATGAATACAATTATAAATCATTAATTAAGGTTAAATTTATTAGGAAGTGGTTAATTACAGTGGATAATTTACAGCTTTTGACAGATTTTTCCCAATGTATTACAATCTATGAAGCACTAATACATAATTTAATAACCTTTAATAATAAGTATGACTTATCAGAAAGTGCTACTGAACTACCATCTGGCCATTCCCAGATCTTTACAGATGTTATCCAACTTTCACATCCTGATATGAAACTAAGAATAACCTCAAAGCTCGGTTCAGACTAACGCCTGGCTCGGACATCAAGATTTTTTTGTCCATGTATACAAAACTGTCACGGCCACATTCACTTCCACTTGCACTTTTGATACACCCTGCCTATTGCAATTTCCTCAGACGGAGGTCCTGAAGGGAGTCGACGGTTTTCTGTCTTCTGTAGTACCATAAATCATGGCTCTGAGACCTGATGACTGTGCAACTGTGGTTAGAGTCTCCACAATCGAGGGTTGTCTCCAGCCATCCTGTCACTGAGTAATATCCGACTGAAGGCTGCAACATTCAAATGAGAGGCCTGGCTGTGTGTGAAATCTGCTGCTGTGGTCTCACCGGGTCATTGTATTTCAGTGGTCGGCGAAATGGCGAAATAGTTTCAGTTTTTTTTAATTCTTGGCAACAGGAAATCTTGGGTATGACAGTGTGGAAATGCTTGAGACCCTTGTAACACTGATGAATCTGGAGCCAGAAGGTGGTTAGCTTAGCATAAAGACAAAGATCAGGGGGAAACAACTAGCCAGGCTCTTTCCAAACGTAAAAAAACAGCATTTTTAAAGCTCAATAATTAACTGATGTTATCTCTCATAAGCAAAGAGTATAAAATGAAATGTGGGGGGATTATTTCCAGGAGTTTTTGTCATGGCACAAAACCTTGGCTCCAGCCCTCCATGACCCTGTATGCAGGATAACTGGCGGGCTAGCTAATCTGTTTGTTTCCAGTCTGTATGCTAAGCTAAGCTAACCATCTCCTGGCTTTAGTTTGGATAAATTTCAAACTATTCCTTTAAAGATCACATGATAAGGCTGCACTGTGCTACACTGTGACATTCTGCATTTGAATAACCAGGGGTCTCATTTATAAACAGTGCATAGGTACAAAATAGGGAAATGTGCGTACCACACTTCCCAAGCAAGGTTGTCAAACAAACTTGATAGGAAAATGAAGTAAACTCTGAACCATACCTACAAGAGAAGAAATGAGAAACAGTGACTCACAAGGCAGAAGGATGAAACTGTCTGAAATGAAGGCCTACTAGGCTACTGTGTAAAATATCGAAATATTACCACTGAGTGGTATAGGCGTAAAGCCTGTCTAAATAATCATACACTGGTTTGACTGATTTTCCCTGAAGTGCGCAATAAAAAACATAATTGTGGCGCATAAAAAGAACCATGCCTGACGATAATAAACACAAACGAAGATACCTCTTTCTGTAAACACCTCAAATAGGCTATGTTGGACAGTTTAATCAGGAATCATATTGATCAATACTGTTTAATAAATGAGACCCCAGATGTAGGCTATTTGTTGTAATGTACGAACTTGTTCTTTATTTATTTTCTGACATTCACATGATTTCGGAAATGCTGAGTTGACAACAACATGAATGTTTGACAATAAGCAAAAATACAGATTCGACAGCTTGTCGCATCAAGATCACAGAAGAATGATTTATGTTGTGATCATAACAGATTTCTCTTATGTGATCTCAAGAGGAAAAGAAAACCCCATCCTCTCTGTAGTTAATTGTTCATTGCAGTGGTGTTCATGCAGTGCAGATAACCTGTCAATCACAAAGAGTGTTTATGTCCCCATATTGTATTGTGTATGCATTTTATTCAGCTTTATTGTCTTCACAGTGTTTACACTTTGAAACAATTAATGAGTGTCTTATTCTGTATGACTATTATAAAGAAATATAATAATGGAGTAGTAGTATTAGTTGTATAAGTATAGTATAATATATTATATAATTATTATAAGTAGATTTATTGATTTGAAAATGTCACTGATTTCATCTTTATAATTGATTCACTTGAATCTGTTTAGGCTTGTGTTAAAACAGTGCTGTTTTTTGGCTCCACAGTGTTTTCATCCAAAGGCTGATAAAGTGTCTTTATATTGAATTAGAAACCAGTGTGTGTGTGTGTGTGTGTGTGTGTCGGTGTGTGTCTGTCTGTGTTTGTGTGTGCGTGCTGAGAGGAGGGAGGGGTGTGTCAGCCAGTGCAGTGCTGCTGCTGACTTTAGCCAGAGCCGATAAGCACCAGCTGCTACTGAGCGTTCACATTACTGTAATCAAGCCCTGTTGGCACCAGTTACACTGTTCCTCTCCACCTCCAGCCTCCGTGCTTCAGGATTATCTTACATTACTAGAAAGGGCGCCGTAAAAGATGTCCAGCTTAAATAAGACTTTTACGTGAGCAGATGTTTGAACTTGGGGTTATTAATGCAGGAGTTTTTTAAAAGAGTTTTCCGGCCTTAAGAGTCTGTTTTTTGAAAATAAATTGTAACCTATAGCAGACTCCACCACCATTAAGCAAGGCTCATCTCATCTCATGAGATTTTATTGTATGACTTTAGCCCTTGACATATACATGCATTGTTTTGCAGTGCATGCACAGCCTTCACCAGCGGCAGTGACACTCTCATCACTGACCTATTACTCTGCAGGGCGTTGTCACATGAGGAGTGAATGGACACCAGCAACTACAGCTGCAGTCACCCCAGCAATATTTAAATGAGATTAAACATCTTTAACACCCTCTGCATCTCACGGTTGCACCCAAAATAAAAAGAATCAAGGGTTGTGCATCTGTTGCTTTTAGTTTCTCTTTGACATTTTGAGTGAACAGCGATGCACTTGGCAGAAAACTTCCCAATGTCAAGATCTTTTTGGCTTGTTCACACCCACTGCGTGACACACACAAATACAGACAAACGCACACACACTTGATCTGGTCGTGAGCCTGCAGGTGGTGCAGTAGCATCAGCTTTGGCTGGCAGCTCTGTCTGTCGGCCTCTCCCTCACTGGAAGAAGAGCTGCTGACTGGAACACATTTCCTCCGCTCTGCTCTGCAGAGGGGAAAACACTTATTCAGCTCTTATGGGAGAACCCCATCTCTGGGGTTAGTCGGGCAGAGGATATCACCACCGCTGCTACAGACTCCCACATCCCATCCTCATCACTCTCTGACACGTCAGAGTAGCCAGTTTAAAGGTTTTTCATATTGATTCGCTGTAAAATATGGCTAAATCCATTAATCAGCTGCACACGATCCAAGCTTCTGATGATGCTGGAGTTTTCCTTTGCTCGCATTTTGCACAGGTCGATCTTCTTCTCTTCTAATGTGTCAAACCGTGAATTAGCTTTTCACAGGGATTATTTCAGCCTGCAGTTTTCAGGAAGAAGATCGTTGTCAGTGTGTGAGAGCGGCCTCAGGGTGATGAAGACTGACTGAGCCCAGTTGCTGGTGGATGGCCTTCTCTGGGCTTTGCAGCCTGGAAACACCCTCACACTTCCCCGCGTCCCTGCAGAGCACAAAACCCTCCCTTACCACTCCTTCCTCTTTTACAACCACCACCAAGCCCTCACCCTCGCCTGCTCCTCCACATGAATAATGCAAGGGGCCTCCTCGATCGTCGCTACCAACATGCCATGGCATGTTTTATTCACACTAAAGTCAGACAGATCTCCCCTCGCTGCTGCCCAGATCCATGAGCCGCCCGCCTGCCTCAGAGACATCAGCATCAGCTCAGTGTGTCAGCTTGCTCAGTCTCCTTGACCTGCATGTCCCTGCAGAGGAGAGCGACCCCAGTTTTTAATGGAAGTGCAGGTAAATATTTGCATTTAATTCAGGACACCCTGTCGCATCCTGCTGAAAATAAATGCTCTTCATTCAGTCGTCCTTTTTACTATTCCACTTGGCTGCTGTGTTCTTGTTGTTTGTTTGTACCTTTTCAAGGTGGCATAGTTTCAACACAGTGAAATAAAAAAGACAATCCAAGTTCTCATTTTGTGTTACTGCTTTCATTGTTCTGCTGTCATTTAGTATGCTTTGAATACAAGTTAAAAACTGATGCACTTCATACATCAAAATAACCTATTTTTCTCCTTCATATAAATATTTTTCTGTACTTTTGGATCGCTTATGTAACGTTCTTATAGGGCACCCTATGTAAAGAATACAAAATGTACACTAACTGCCTTATTAATGGTTAGTACATCATAGTGTTGTAGTCAAGACCGCCCAAACCGAGACCAAGTCAAGACCAAGTCAAGACCAAGACCAGAGTTTATCGAGACAGAGACAAGACCAAGACTTTTAGGGCCTGAGACCAAGTCGAGACCAAGACCAGTTCCCCCAGATTACATGACACACAGTAAAATGTGTAACGAGATCATAGGTACTTCTCAAATTGATCTGAAAGTTCAACATTCCCATTAAAACACCCACATAGAAACACTAAGAGCTGAAAACAACATAAACATCTTAATTCAACACTACACATTATGACAGTCGTTAACAGTTACCGGTCATTAACACATTTTAATAAGGGTCATTGGTTGCATTCGAAGCAATACATTTTTACATCTAATCAAAGTTAGGATGTTAACAAATCCGACAATGTAAAAACAGTTTCTTGATATTCCCAGAGTTATGACCTTACGCTATGTCTGAGGCCGAGACAAATGCCGTTGAGTGCGAGACCAAGACCAAAAAGTGATCTTAAGGCCGGTCTAGAGTACTACAACACTAGCACATAATTTAGCAATGTTTTATAAATGCATTATAAGTTGTGAATAAGCAGTGATTTCGACTGTCAGGTTGTGAAAAATCCCTTTGAATAATTGGACTGTATGACCTCTGACCTTCTGGGAAAGGGCTGCAGAGGATCTGGAACAAACAGTAATTTATGAACAACTTAGTATTTGTGACTACATTATTACAAAAAAAACAGCAAATCCTGATGGCTTACAACTTAAAGCAATACTTTTTTAACCATTAATAAGCCAACAGTTACAACCATTTATAAAGGGAGCTTTATTCCGACAATTTGAATCCAATCAAATGTGATTTGGGACCAGCTAATCCCTACAGTCATATAAAACTGCACTTGACCACGTAAACCCATCAAATCCTTTGTCCATGTAGGCCCACCCTGCTCACATATTCTGTTTCACTTTCCAATACGCCACATTACAGAATCTAAATATGCTCTAACTGCTACTTCAATGTGTTTTTAAATCTGAAAACACCAAACCATGTTTACCTGAAACTAATGTATACCTGGACCGTTGTCCTGAAGGTGAGCTGTTCCCCAAAGCCAACTGTTTTGTGTACTATTTGCACATGCATGCACCCATGAGTAACCACCTGTGTTCCTGTTTTGACAACAACACGCTTCCCTTACCCTAACAGAATGTGTTGCCACATCAGAGTTTTTCACCCTTATCTGACAGCCTGATCACCCCCGCTCATTATCTTATGGCACGGTCTGAGAGGCGGCTTTGGTCATGCATTACCAACCCTCCATGGCTACGTCATGCCAGGATGGCAGGACTTTGATGAATCATTTGTTACCCTACGGGACTCATGTCTCCACACCTTTCTGAAGTAGCCTACTTGATTTATTATTTATTTGTGTTCCCGCCGGGACTGAACAGTCATTAGCAGGAAGGTTCATTTCCTTCACTTTCTGTGCAGGTTTGATTTGGTTTCACCGTCCAAAGACATTTAGCTAGCTTTCCCCAGCTACAATGTTGACATCCTCCACTGCTGAGACAGGTTCAACAGTGAGAGCTCAGACAGACGGTACAAAGCTGACGCTCAACTCACTTGTCTGTTTTCAACAACAATAATGTCTTGCATCATCCTGTCCCTCCTTAGTATGCATCCCCCAAAAACGATCCCTCACCTCTGAGTGCTGAAACGTCCAGTGTCCAGATGGTCCACCATGACAGCCTCTTCATCCTTGGAAAGCATCATTAAGTGCTAAGATTGGCTGGTACCAGTCCCAAATACTGTTGCTAAATTTCTCTTAGCAAAGAATGCAAGCACTTTTATTATGCCAAATAATGAAATTTAACTTTCAGTATTGTATTTTTCATTGTCTGAATGCATTTGCTGAATATTTTCACTGTTTCCTCATTTGTCTTGTAAACAAAGCCTTCCTGACTCACATACAGATAACTCTTGTTTTATTTTGCAACAGAGACTTCCGTCATGACATACTGTATATATGAGTTGCTCCTGATAACAAAAATTATTCAAACGCGACATCTAGTAAATTTCTCTAAGGCAAAAAGTCATGTTTATATTTTGGACTGTTTAACCCTTAACATCACCTTCCACCTTCTTTATGACAAGAATGGATTTAATAAAGAAAATAATTAGGGGGTAAAAGCTTCTACCACATTTGATCTTGAATTAAAATCAAAATACTCCCATACATATGTAGACATATACAGTCCACATGACCTCCATCAGGTATATGTACAAGCAACACAACATATATACAGTACATATAGATCCTGGGTAATTATCTAACCACAGAAATCAGAGCATTTAACCATTCGCTATCCTCCTCCGGACAGAGAATGTCTGTAGCTCTCTTTCCAAAACTAAAAACACAGGAGCAAACGTGTAAAGAATGGATTAAACAGTAGGCTAATCCAAGCTGTAACTGATAGCAGCTAACAAGCTTTTTTTTTACCAGGTGAAAGTTCTGTGTTTAACCCATTCAGCCGCCGATCTTAATCTCATCTTCCCTTCTGTCACCTGACTTCCTAGAGCCTTTCTTGCAGAAAGCTTTAAGAAAGCCTTTTCTCTTAAAGCTTAGGTAGGCAATTTACCTCAGAAGCATTTTTGTTATATTTGCTGAAATTCTCTTCACATCCTGACAGCAATCAATAAATCAAATGCTCTCACACAAAACTGAAAAACATCCGGTATCCGTTGTTGTTTCAGAGCTTGTAATAAGCAGGGCCAATCATTTGATTCGATCAAAAAGAAATGATCAGCCGGCCTACAAAACTGCACACTTAAACATTCTCCTATAATGTTAAAATTAACTTCCTTCACTTTTGATGCAATTTAATATCATGAAAGTCTATCAGACACATCGGTTAGTTCTCATCCTAAAAGCCTTTTCTATCTTCTAAAGTTGAAGTGAAAACATACTGTTTGAAAATACAAACAGTTAAGCTATGCAGATAAACAGGGTTATGTTCCAGCATAAAATAACAGCCAAATCTTAAATTTCCATATTACATTTAAAATACTAAAAAACAAGCTCTTTCGGTGTCGGAATAATAGTAAAAATAAGTTCCCAACAGGGAAAATTAACTTGAATGGCCCCTCATGTAGGAATACAACTTGGTTTGCTTTTAATTGATTCATGTACTGCAATTTAAAAAATGTTGTGCACATGTTATTTGTAATATGGTATTAGGATGTAACAATTAATTGCTGACCTAGATTAGTTACTTTTTAGCAATAACCTGATAACAAGTCAGGTAAAGCAAAACTTTAGTCTTTTTAGAGAATGTACTGGTGCAACAACAAATCTGACAAAGTCAACAAGTTTCAAACTTAAAGCTTCAAGCAACCCATCACCCAGACACTATACAAAAACGTCCATGTTGTTCCCACATTACGACTCAAAGCTAACAAACACACTGAAGTTGGAAGAACAAAGAATGTCGACTGTAAATCTTTCCTGTTATCTCTGTATTTTATTGTGAGAATGTAGAGCTTGACAGGTGTAGCAACAGTGACTGTTAAATGAACTGGTAAATTAAACACCTTGACAAGAGACAAACATAGTCATGTTAGAAATTAGTTAAAGAAGGCATCTTTTTTTTAAAATCAGGATCCATGTCAAAATATATCTTCTACTAAATATGTTCACACGCAACTAATAAACACTGTCATAAAACATGTTGGCGTAAACATAACGCTGTCTTGGTTATGTCTTTCTTGCATGAAGGAAGATGAGGCAGCGTTGTTAAAGGAGACACCGTCCCTAATATGTTGTTGGCTTTTACTACACACCACGCACCATATGAAAACCTCATTCAAGACCCTTAAAGCACTTATTTATGTCTAACATGCCTCGTTTTATGGATTATGGATGCTGAAATGCCCTTTAGACCCAACAAGGAGCCTCCTGGGAGTCTGCTCCTGTCCAAGTTTAGTAAATACAGCCTGAAAACAGATGTCGCTGCTCAGATTGCTATCAGGAGGAAGGACAGAGGGCCCAGTGGAGCGATCCTGGCTGACAGAGGTCATGTTCTGCGGTGGGAGAGTAACTGAGCACATCATTGAGCGTTCAACTTGACCCTCGGTGAGTTATTCTGTGGAGGTGGTCAGGTCTGCAGGGAGGCCCTCCTCAGATCACTTACATCCCACGCTACCTGTGGTGTCCCAGAGAGGGTAGTTTATGTTTGTAGGTGAAACATCTGTGGGTGTTAATATTACTGTTAAGGGAGCGCTTCAAAGAGAAAACATTTTTTCTTCAGCTGAAGTCAGTTTTGTGTTTTTTGCTCATGCTATATTCATAAAAAATTTAGAATCAAGCTCTTTCCTTTTGTGCCCTGTGTGAAGTGTTCTCATCATTCACTCAAGGCTTACTTAACCAACTGAGTGGAGATGAAAGCTTGAGCATTCGAGCACCCCCACGGTCCTTTGATGCCCGACCATGAAGTATGTCTCAGAGCTTTTAGCATTCCTGACTCTGGAAGTCAGTCAGAAGAATTTTTCTTTGTCTCCGAGAGCAGGAGGTCCTCACGGTGAACGGTTATCCTGAATTGAATATGTTGTTAGACTGTTGAACCGAAATTCACAGCGTCAGGTACTGCGCAGCCACAGTCCGTCTAATCTCACCATGCAACAGCTATGATATCTGTTGTGCAACAGCAAAACCGTTGTTGAGCGTTACGGGTGAAATAGCTGCAGGACCCCTTGTATGTGATAATGTGCAACAGTTGTGCATTGTTTGTTCTAGATACAGTACAGAGCCTCCTGTCGTTTCTCTTCTATTTCGAGCACAGCTGTCTATTAGCTGAGTGCCTGTAAGCCAGTTTTTCTGCTCTCAGCTTTTTGTCAACTCTGCGGAGATTTGGGTAATGGTTTCCCCTCAGCTTAAGGTCTAAGTGTGCAGACAGACTTCATCTCCTTTCCTTAACAGCCTTTCCTCATCAAAAAGCAGAGTCCCAGAGGCCACTCTCCGCCTCCTGCACGGGCCCCTCGTGGTCTCAGCTGTTCAGGCTCTGGAGAGCATCGGGCCCACTCAGCTGTCTGTTCCCATCCTGAACCCACCGCCCCCTCTGCTAACCACCGGCAGTATAACCCCCACTAGGATTGACAGCATCTGTCAACGTCACTCATTCAGCAGCTTTCTGATGTTTGACCTTTTGAGACGGGAATGTGCTAGACCAGTAAACACTGTTTTATCATTATTCTCCACTGTTCTGGTGCTACATGGGAATAATAGTGCTTGACACGGCTGTAAATATCCTCTTTCACCATGTTGTTTACAGTATATATTAACATAGAACAATATATCATACATAAGAATGCATAAGCAGATAAATTACCTGCAGCATCACTTCTCATTGACCTTTCCTTTCAGATTGAGATCAAGAGAAGGACAGAAGGAACCAGAAGCTGCATGATGCCTGCGGATAAGATCACGCCTTCACCCTTTTTATTAGAGGCGCTCACTGATCCGCGGGCTCTGCTCCCCTCGTGGGTCGTTTGTCAAAGACAGATCCTCTCAGGAGCTCTGCTGGATTTAGGGGGTTTCCTCCGCTGTTCATGGGCCACATTTCCCAGAATTACACTCATTCATGATGAGTGAAAGCATCCAGAGGGAAAAAAAGAGGTGCCTCTCGCCTCCATTCAGCAGCCCAGGCCCCTAATCTCCGCTGGGACGGCCCACAATGAGAAAGGAAGGTCGGCACTCACATCAAGAACTGGCCTCTGTTATAAAGGCACGATGACAATAGATAACATTTCATGGTATAACATGGACTGCCTCATCTGTGTGTGTGCTCCTGGGTACTTTTAAAACACTTCAAATACCTCAGATGCTTTAAAACCACGTTCCTTTGTCACACAGCAGTGATTACTGTGTCATTATAATGACCGCATGTGTCATTTTTGGCAGATTTATGAGTCTAGTTTTCAATAGCACACATTTGAGTTACCTTTCAACACAAACTATACTAATGACAGCATACAGTAACATATGTTTTGCCAGTAAGTGATGCTATTTAAGCAATATTGCAGAACAAATATGTGTGTGGTCCCAAACAACGACTCATGGATCATCTTTAAAATATGATAATTAAACCCCCAACACACAAGTTCCCCTTTTTGCTTCCACTTATGTACTTTAAGATTATTAAAATCATCATATTAGACTTTGACAGGACAGTATACAATCTGTATCGGTGTGTTCAGTGAATAAATTATTTTTATTAAATAGTAACATATTCAAAGCCAAGACTCCATGATTTCTTTTATGGCTGCATCGTTGCATCAAATGAAAATAATGTTTTGTGCCTACTTTAAAAGACATTTACCCAAATTCACCCTGACATGTTTGGTATCTTTGCCAAATGTGGGATCTCTACTAGAATTTGGAACAAGGTTGTGTGGGTTTGAATAACTCTTGATTGCACAGCTTGAGTTTTTAACGACCTGTCAGGGGTGATCTGTGGTGTGTTCATGAACTCAGAAAAGCTGCTGCATTTTAACTTTTGAGACAATATGAATTTTAAGATGCATATTTGGTTTTATACAAGTTTTACAAGCTGAGGAAGTTGGAGAGTTTCGTAATAATTTCCTAAATAGCTTCCTTTAAACAACTATGTAATTTGGTACTAACTATTCGAGAAATAGTTTTCCTTTAAAAGATTAACTCCAATTAAACATTCAGTCTTCTTTTATTATTATAACTTTTATTCTTTATTTGAGCTGCATGCTTACCTATATACAAATATTTAATTTTTCAGCAGCTCACCTGCTGGGCACTGCAGTAGACTTTTTTGGCTATGCTGGCAATTAATGTAATTTTAATTCAATAATTGGAATTTGACTGATCAGCCAGTGTCTCTATTTTGCCCGTAACAATCTCCAAATTACATTGCTTGTTTCCAAGTAACTTTGAGGCAGTTATTAGGAACTTACAGACAAATGTTTATCAGCAGTCAATATCACCATATTTCATACATGTTTTCCACTGCACAGTGACAACATGCTGAATGTTACGTTATTCTACATAGAGATATGGTAGTAATACTGACAAAAGATCTATTCAGATCTGTAAAAAGTGTTTTTTAGAATTACTTGTTTGCTGTTGCAGTAAGCAGTACTGTACATTAATATTAATTAGTCATCAGTAACAGTTACCTGGATTTGTTTTTAATAGAAGTAGATGCATTGCATTAGTTGTGAAAAACAAATAGTACCCTGGAAAAAGTAAATACCTTGATGATCTTACAGGAGTTTGAAGTGGTTGCATAATGAGATGCAGTACCAGGCTGACTGGAGGCGATCTGCAGGAAAAACCTCTGTGACCTGATCATCACCTGGATGAACACAAACAAACACGCTTCACTCATTTATACTTCACACCTGCTGAAAACCACAAACAAGTACATACTAATTTGTCTTTTTTCTCTCTCCCAGTTCAGTCTGCTGCACCAGAACCGGTGGCCTAGTTTTTACCAAAAGAGCCAAACAAAGCCAGAGGACGTTTTGGTAAATAGCAGTAGCCCTTGGAGCCTGTGGCGCTCTCCTCTTCTGGTGTTGTTGCTAGGAGACAGTGAGTCTAAAATCTGGCTTCGACGAGGTGCACCTGCTTCGCGGGGTCTGGCACATTCAGTGTCTGCACATTCAACACATGGGAGGAAGAAGTGATCTGAGCTGAATTAATCCTAGGGGAGATTCCCTGTTTCCTATCCTGCTTCTTATGATTAGATAATCGAGCAGAGTGGAGTGAAATCTTCATGGTTAGGTGTTTTCTGCTCTTGTGCTCATATTGTACTGCACATTGCAGTTAACCATGCTCTCCCAAAACTACAAAACGTCCTTCATTTGTCTTTTGCAAGTGAGTAAACACAGCATGATGTCAAAAGTCAAAAGGATTTAAAATCAAGCAGCTTATGTGATTTTAAAGCATCCCGTCTGATGTAGTCACACCCAGTTAACAGGATCTATAAAGTTGGACACAACTTTTCTGTCAGTTGCATTATAATTCACTGACATCTCATGTGGGACATGTGCTGAGGTTCGGCTTTGGGGTAATCTCCATTTGCGTTAGTGCTGACCAGTCAGCTGGGACCCACCAGCTGCCTGCTGTGACCCTGAGAGTATCAAAGAGGAGCTCTACTGTACATGCTGCCGTGCAGGGAAACTATATCATCCTGCGTACCTTCACACCTTTCATTTTGTCAGCTACTAGTCATGGTGAGTAAAAAATAGACCTCACTTACAAAACTTTTTCGAGGAAACTAAGGAATATGAAACAAAGCTCTTCACTGCGAGGATGAAAATAGCACTTGAGCAGCCCTTTTCTGGTGTCTCATTGGTCCCTCTGTGCTGCTATGTGTGTCAGCCTCCTTCTGTGTGGCTGCTGGGCTCCACTGTACTGTGCATGTGTCAGACTGGAGCGCCTCCAGCTCCAGTCTGGAAGATGATCAGCTGGGCGCGACAGGGTCCACGAGGGGAACCAAAGCCAGCAGCCAATAAACACATCCATATCTGCGTGCTGACCTGCTGAGCTGCAGAGTGTTAATTGTGCTGTGGGTCATTAGGCTGAACACATTTCAGACCTGGCCTGTTTGCAGGTTTTGACCTTCTGCTAGGCACCCTGAGTAATACTGGAGGTGGGCGCCAGCATCAAACTGACTGGTGTGAGCAGCCAAGCCAAAATTATCACTTTCTTCATAAATAATGATGAGGGTAGCTGACCTAGTGTCCCGATTTCCAGATATAGATACATTTCTATAAGCTCCTTTTCTCTGCTGCTTTTACATAGAAATAATTTCTTTCCTTTAAAAAACTTTCTCTTATATATTTCCATTTTTCTGACTTCCTGTTGCTTCCTGTATTGATTTATCCTCAGTTTCAGCATGTTGTATTTGAGTTTTCTATATACATTATGGACCTAAGGAACTATTCTCTTTTGTCAAACATTTCCCCAAGGAAAGTCCAGAGGCTTCTTTTTCTTGATATTTCAGAAACGTCACGAAATGCAAGAACACTAGAAAAACACTTAAATCTGGGAAATTTTATCCAAAACTACTTAATAATCATAAACCAGTGTCTTTGAAAACGTTTGCCACTTCAAAAAGCTTCATTCTCAGTGGCCCAAATGACATTTAAGTGTAGATCAGCAATGCAAAACAGGTGTGCTTTCCAAATAGTACCTGCATGTACAAGACATTTGTATGTAAAAGCATCCTTTAAAAACAGCATATCTGGTTTGAAGCTTGAGCTTTTAATGGAAAAGTGTACCTCACACTAACTCAGTTTCACGAAAAATAAAACAGAAGTTCTCTTTCCAAACACAAACGACTCACAATAATGTGAACGGTGTTAATTCTGCGACAGGCAGTCACTTTTTTAGAAAATAACTCACCTTGAAACACAGTTAAAACACATTTGCGGGAACATTTCTGCACCTATCTGACTACAACTCACCTCAGCACATGCACAAACACATTGCTGCAGAAACCCATCCCACTATTCAAACTGAGGTTCTGTTTTCATGTATGTAGGAATTTAGTTTGAAGTAATTAGTGTTCAGTAAACCCTTTCTGATATGATGTTTATTAGCTCTGATTAGTGGAGATTTTCACTATTTGTATGTACTTGTTGTTCTCACAAACTAATCAACTTGTTTGTGTTTGTGTTTATAGCTTGTTTTTTTTGTTCCTAATCAAGAATTAAACTCATTTCTTCACACAAGCTCTAACCCGATCTGTCCCAACACGTTTTCCATACAGTCAAAAATTGAAAGGGTTTCAAAACAATTCCCTTTTAAAAAAATTGCGGATTAGAGGCCAAAAAAGGTACATTTTATGACCCTTTTACCTTGCAGAGAAGCCATAACAGTGATTTATGAGCCCACTCAGGTCAATGGGCAGCTCCATTTAAGATGCTCAGTGAGGCAGATGGGGAGAAAGTACAGTAAGTCTTCAAGCAGGGCAGGAATCATCCGCTCTGCTCGTTTGATGTGTCTGTCTGGGCCGGGGCAGATGATACTTAAAGTGTGTTTGATGGGTGGTGGTGCCCCCTGGCAATTTGATTTTCCATTTTTGGGAGCAACAACCTGGTGCCCTGTTGGAGTCTTTTTTGTTTAATGTTTATTTGCTCAGTGAGGCTAAAGCGGCGCACGGGAAAGTAAAGTAAAAGACAGATAAGGGCCTGGAGCTTCAGACCTATTTTATCCAATATCTCCACCTTTTTTTTTTCCAACAATGGGCTGCAGAGTGAGTGTGTATGGAGAGGTTATGAAACTGGATTCACTTGTTAAATGCAAAACTGAAATTTATAAACTTTATACTGTTATTCATATGTTTTGGTTTACATATAATTCCATGCCCCAAGTTGCCGTCTCCCACCAACACTGGCCAACACTCACAACAGAAGAAAATATTTCATTCTTACACGGTGTCTGAGAGCTACAGTACAGTCATTATGACATTCCAATATAAGTATTGATTCAAAGTTATGTTTATCAGTTACAGGTGTATTTACACAGTTTGCTTTCCTGTAGTATAGACTACCCCAGAAGTACACAACAGGCACCTCTCAAAAGTCCAACAAAGAAAGGTTTTAAAAGATTTCACTTTTTAAACACCTTTTGGTGATAAGTTGTACAGTCACAAAAGATTTTTAATAAAGGTTTTAATCTTAAACTCACAGCGAAATGTTGTCGTTTTAACCAGCGAACACGTTGTCATACCTTAATGATAAAATGGGCTGATTATCAAGTGTCCCAAAATGACATATATGAAGTAAAGTACAACGGCATATGTGACTGTTCCCCAAAACAACATGTACGAACCTTGGCCTAGGCTTACCAGACTTTTATCCTTAGATTACTTGACACATCCATCCACCTTCTTACATTGACTTTGTTGCTTTGTAGCTAAGCTACTTGGACAAACTACATTGTGCCCCATTTGCTTAACCAAAAACCTTATCCCAGATTTTGAACTTGGGAATGACCATGAATAAGGGATGAATAAGGCTTGCTGGGGCTACTCACTATACTGACAGGTTGTATCAAATTCTAGGTGTAGGCAGGGAAATATCTTAGATTGTTTTAAACTGCGCATGACACAGAGTGTATGGATCAAATCAATGGATGATGCCCAGATCACATCAGAGATCTTCTCGCCAAAAGTGTCCATGTTGATTTAATGCACAAAGTATGCACAAAGGTTGAGGCAGCACACTGGGACTCATCGTCAGCCTAAGATTAAAAGTTCAGTGCGAATATTGTCCTCCAACCCATTGTTTAAGAAAGAAATGCAGGAAAGTCTACCTGAAAAAGTTTGACCCCAGAATGTTGTAAACTTTGATTTACTGGACCACAGCTGCAAAACTGTGTCCAACACTGAACGTGTAAATAATGAGCTTCTGTATTTATGAATGGCGTGGAAGAGAATGCTTGTGATGGAAATGGTTCCTCCTCTGAGCCTTACTAAAGCTTTCTGCAGCCTTCAAATTTATAGGCAGTTGAGCAAGGACTAAGGATCTTTTGGGTATTTACAGCCTAGTAAAAGAACATAAAATCCTTCCTTCCTTCTTGCATCATCAGGAAGATCACTGATGGACAGAAGCAGAAAATTCATCAGCTGATACAATCTCTATCTTCAGATTTTAAATTCTATTGTTTATTCTTATTTATCAAATAATATCAGGATAAATTGTTCAGCTAAAGCAGTTTCGATGGATTTCAGGTGTTTAAATTCAGTTTATAAAATTCCATTTGAGATTTTCATGGTTTGAACCTCGGGGGTGATTCTCGTTAAATGACAGATCAGCAATGTCAAAAGACGGCGTCTCTTTGTTGTCTGAGACGCTGTGGAGGGTTGTTTGTCGAGTGCCACTCCCACATCCTCTGCTCCCACTGTGGCACGAGCCTTTTAACCTTGACTTCTTTCACTCTAAACAGTATTTCCATCAGACGGTGCAGAGGACCCTGGTGGTTTGCACTGATGTCGCTATCAATCTCCTTCTGCGAGCCAAAAGGGATCCTTCGCAGTGCAGCACGCAGAAATCAAACAATGAGCTGTTACCTTGAATCCCATCGTGCTGAGAGGCTCATTCAGTTTGAACATCACATCTGCTATTCCAGACACTTGTTTTATCCTGCTGGAGAACCAAGTGGGACACTGAGAAAACATGGCGAGTACCAGAAAGTTTAGAAAATCCTAAGTAAATATTGTTGCGCAATATTTTGAAATGATCATGATGCTAATCTTTTGAGGATCCCCATGTTTCTAGAGTTCACTTGATGAATGTGTTCTTCCTCTATACATTGGGAAACTGCTCCTAAAAACAATGTCATGGTTAAGCTAAAATGAGAAGTTCAATCATTTTGGACACATAGCTTTTCAAGGTGCTTTACAAATTACATAAAAGATGTAAAATATGATTAGACAGATAAAGAACCATTAAGCAGAACAATAAAAGCAATGGTAAAACCAATGTAGACACAATCAGCGTTGAGCATGGAAGTTCAGTCTTGTCTCGGGAACGTTTATCTCTTATATAATATTCTCAACTTAAGTACGGCCATGGAAAGATTGTGGCAAATAAACTAAAATTTAAGTAACCTTATGATTGCAGAAAAATAAAAAAAATAGTCATGACGGCAACAGTTAGTCACATAATCACTTCCTCTTAAGTGATTGTGCCTCCAAAATAAAAGCGCAAGACCGTTTTTTGCATTAATGCTTCATGTTGCGCTTCTTGAGAGCTTTTACTTTGAAAAGTTCTGAAGGACATTTGAATAATTCTCTGGCTTACTGGACACACTTCTGTAAAGCCGTCAGTAAATGGCGATTGGATTCCCCTGAATTTCCTAAGGGAAACGAAAAATAGTGTCCCGATGTCAGACTTATTTGCCGACCCCTGCTCTATATTGTAAGATATAATATAACAACTGACACTGACACAAAGAAGACACTGCTTACATTTCTTCCACATATCTGCGTTTTGCCAGGCTTTATATAGATATGTTCCTGAAACAATTTCAAACAAAAAAAAGTCACCCCTGGATCAGATCCCAAACACTGTCACCTCATCCTAACAGTTTCCATCCAAGATAAATTCTTGATTATGATGGCCTATATGGAGATCGTCTCAGGTTACTCGTGCCTGGCAGAGTATGTCACGGTTGCACATTCCCGTTTGAGGTTTGGGCTCGGAGCCAGATAGGACGGACTCAGAGTCGAACTGCTGCCTATTCAGGATTCATCTCCTCACCTGCCAACCAGCTCCTCATTCCTCAGGTTCCACTGAGGTCAGTCCCTGGATCCAATGGAGGTCTTACTTCACTGAGTCAATAAGAGAGGAATGTGGAGCATACTGTCCCTTGCAGGTGAGAATCAGGCTCATGACCTTTGCCTGCTGTTTTGGTGTCATACACAGTGAGGAGGCAGACCAACCTTAACATTTCCACTCGCTGAAGTGTCACAGAGAGTGTTGTTGAGCATAACCTCTGACCAAATGAGAAGCAAATTAGTGGACAATTATATGCCCTAATTGTATAATATTTAGTGGCATTATGGAAGTAAAAGTGTTTTCTGGGTGAAAGTGAAATAATCTGAGTGACTCAGTGATAGCCTCAGTCACGGAAACATGTCCACAAGAAATGAAATGACTCCTCCCAAACATGGGTTAATTTGTTGTACAAACTTTTCCACCTCAGCCAAGCTGAAAAACTATTTTTGCAATATTCTAACCCATAAAAATAAGTGGATAGAAACACACTCAATCACACACAAGACAAGTCAATACTGAGAACACACAAAATTTTGCACAGTAACACCCCGCTCCCTCTTAATAAATGAGCACTGCATCGCAGATTATAATAAACACAAATCAAAAAAGACCATCTAATAAGTCTATGTTAATGAGAGGAGTCGTTCATTAGCTATAGCTATTAGTCAGCTAATTAAAAAGTCTAACTTAGCCTTAATTGAGTGTTTACGTTTGTGTGTGGAAATGATCTTCTCGGTCAAAGCACCTAAGAGACATTAACTAAATCTTTTCGGTTTAACTTTGACTGACTTTATTTAAACCTGAAAACAATTACTAGGCTGCCAAAGGCAATGCTAAGTCATCATGTCATTATGTATTGCTGCCACTTAAAAAGCGTTCCAGTGGTGCACATGTTGTGAGTAAGTGAGCTGGCAACATCCAAGATTTAGTTTGGCTTTTGAGCCTATTTTTTTCTGAAGTCCTGAAATACCAAAGAGACCTGACTGTAAAATCTAAAACCTCTGTAACTTACATGGAGTGTTGTGGGTTAGAGTGATACTTGGACAGCATTAGAGCAACGTTATAGAAGCTCTGTCCTGCTATTTATTAGACTGGGGGTTGTTTACATTCCAGCAACCCCAGCCAAACTCGCCACCTGAAATAGCGTTATGGAACCTTAAAAAGCAATACTGACTTATACTAAAATTCTGTTGTCCAAGTATGTAAGCTGTAACAAACAACAACAGTGTGATCTTATATTTGACCTTATTAAACTAAATCTACACTGCAATACAAGAACAATGATGTTCCTTCATTTACTTCTACATTGATCATCAAACATGAGAAAGCTATTATCATGTATATACAGTAGCTGCACATTTTGAAGAACTGTTTTGCAGAGATTTTGTTTTAAAATGAGTCAGCTGCAAATGTGAAGACATCGTCATTTTATCAACTAATGGAGCTAGCTGGCTTAAATTGCTAGCTATTGACATGATCATGCTAATCTGCAAAATCAACAGTCGCCAGCTAGAAATGAGAAACTTATTTGATAAAACTCTGTCTGAAATCAAGCACCAATAACTGCAAATAGTTCAAAGAATTTCAAGTGTTAAATCTGCCACGGCTATCATTGTAAACTGGCAGAGCAACAGTAACATAAAATAGGCTAGTAATAGTAGGGATTAACAAAGAGGTACAGCTTTGCAGAGAAACAAGAACAACTCTGTGAAGTTAAATGTAAACTCCATTAAAGTATAAGAAATATTTTTCTTTGCACTTTCCTTTCAAGGAAAGCTGTTAAGTTCACATCCTATTATCTGATTTTTCTAAGGACAACTGAACTGCTGAATTTAACCTTTTCTGTCAGCATTTTGTTTTTCCACTGTCGTTTTTGCAATCTTGTTTCCAATTCTGTTGTGCGTTATAGTTTTTTTTAAAGACAGTTTTCTTGACTGTGTCTTGTCCTGATCAGAGTGATAACTTGTCAAAATTGGACCACTGGTGCAGCAGTCAACTTTATAAGTTTTGTACCATCAGTCAGTCTTTTTTAAAGAATCGCAAGGAAATAAACAGACACAAGTTTCCCTTTAATTGAATGGAGGAACATAAAGAAACAATCTAAACTTAGTGGAAGTTGGCCTGTATGTTTGGACCACCAGGATACAGACCAGTGACACCAGGAGAACTTTCAGTACTTTCATTGCCAATTATCCCAGTAGGAAGTGTTGTTAGCGCGATACTTGTTACAAGCTCAGCAGCATCGGTCTACACCATGACCCTCTGTTTTTCACTCCAATCACACAGAGAGTCCGACTGAGTTATTCTCTGCTTTAGGTCTGAATTTAAACTGAGAGCAGAAATGGCAGCGAAACGTGGGACTCATTTTAATGGTTTTCCACCTTTTAGCTTGTTAACTACAGATTTCCTGTACTCAACATTAACAAGAAGATTTCCTGCAAGAGGTTCACTGTCAGAGACTGTGAAAACAAGTAACATGATTGAGAAAATAACCCCTGGTGATGTCATAGTGATGTCATCTGGGTTATCTCTGATTGGGCTTGAGACAGTACTGTTTAAGCAAAACAAAAAGCCAGAATTTCAAACTGGAGTTTGAAAGAAGTGGATTCACCCGTCCGAGTGTAACAGGTTGCATTATGGTAAATGTAGGATCCAGTGTTATTTTAAAAATGTGCTAGCACATATTACCTAAAGACAGGATATACCAGCCTCTGCCTCTTAATCTGTCTCTTGCAAGTCACCCAACTCTTAAATTAATCTTTGTTTATTTATTTGATGTCATTTTCCAACAAAAAAAGCAATAAATACAGAGTTTTTTTGGGAAAATTACTTTGGAAGGAAAGTCCTTGAATGCACCACAATGGCATGAATAACAAAACCTCAGTTATTACCAAGGAGCAATAATTCTAAGTTTAAAATACCTCACACTTGACCTCTGGCTTTAGACTTTTAATCATTTTTTCTTAATTTTAAATGAATCTTTTCCCAGATTCCAGATTATTTATTTCAATGCAAGTGGAGCTGAATAAAAGGAATGTGTACAACCTTGCAACACATCAGCAGCGATAACAAAGTGTACAACACTGTTGCGGATAATCACATTATTATACACACTTTATGTCAAATGTGACTGAATACCAAGTTTCAAGTCTATGCAAATTAATTTTCAAATTGTACTTTGATTAAGTTTGTAAACTTATGCTATAATTAGGTTTTGTTCTTTAAGGATGAAGATAAGGTCATATATATATAGAGGATGTGCATTGTGTCTGTTTCTTCCTGCCAGTCTGAGAACAAGATGCCAACATGAATTTACAGCCATCTGCAGATCCATCCCGTTCCACCAGCCACATGCAGACATCTCAGGGCTCCTCCGATAATACGAGTTAATAAGCACAACAACCTAATTACGCTTCATAATGGAGATGACTAGCATGTCTCAATAACACAGAGGGGGGTCTTCAATGAACAATGGGGTCCATCGCTAGCGGGGTGGAGACCTCCTGACTGTGACCCTGACACATTCACCCACATCAAATAACTGCAGACAAACACGCGGCCGTTTGCTATACAGAAGGAAGCCTTGAGTGTTTTTTTTAACTATCGAAAGGCCAGTCCTCGTGACGGTTTGTCTTTAGTGACACTGAGAAAAGACTGGAGGCCACAGAGTATTTTGTCCTTTATATATCAGCCTGATGTCAAACAAAAGGTTTGCACACTGTACTGCCCCAAAGAGCAAAATTTTGATCTGACAGATATCTTTGTCAAGCATTGTCAACTAAACAGAGCAGAACAAACACTGTATATATACACATCCATCGCTCAGGTGGTTGTGACCTGCAGGATTAAGAGTCAATGTACACCAAAGCAGTGCTGGGTAGCAATGTCTGATACACCATAAAATAATACTATTTACAATGGCAAAATGTAAAAAATAAGTGAAAACTGAAAGATGATAAATCTACCACATCAACATAATTCACTAAAATCACATCAAATTATCTAAGAAGGAAACATTTATCACAAAAACTACAACACTGAAATGTGAATCACTATACAGTGGAAAAGTATATAAAGAAAAAGAAAAAAGTGGATGCAGTACATCAATAGATGTAAACCACAAGCATACACTTCTTCTCCGGTTTTGATGATGAACAGACGGTCACACTGAGCCAGACAGTAGCCTGCTACACAATCACGAAAGCCACAGACTCCCAACAACAGCCCACATCAGCTTTCCTGCTAAAGTCTCCTTGTTGTCTAAATTACAAATGTGAATACACGTCTAGTCCTGCATCATGCCTCGTTGAGAAAGCCACCAAAACAACATGCACCGTGGACTACGAACATGGCTTCTGCTATACAGCTCGTCAGTGCTGAGAAAACGCAGGAGGAGATGGTCATAAGGCCATTTAACCGTCCCTGTGGAGACCTTGTTCTGTTCAGCAAGCCTACCTTCGAACTTGAAATTAAAAGCCTGGCTCACTTGTATAATCTATGTTACATTTATATTTTATTTTGCTGTATTGATGTGATGAAGTAGATTCAACATGTTCATGTTTCTCCCTATATATTTTTTATATGTCAATATTGTCATACCTTGTCCCAGCACTGCTCTGATTGGCTCAGTCTGGGATTAGATTTACTCTTAATCATGTAAATCACCACCAACTGAGTGACTGGTACTTGTTTATGTATGTATACATGTAGTTCTATGAACGTTTTGTGGATGTTCTCTCACTACACTCTTTTATAAACTAGGTCTTTAGGCTAGGAATCTGGTGACACTAAAAAGCCTTTAACACAAGTTTTGTAATGTCATTTTTCAGTCTTGGTAACATACGGCAAACTAAACTTCACAGCATCTGTCGTGGGGATTTTTTTCTGGCCTAAAGCCTCATATAGATCATTTTCAGCATACCATGAGCTAATAGTCCCTTTATTTCAACAATTGGAGATTGAAACATTTTCTATTGGTATACTGGACCAACAATGAAATGTAAAAAAAACCCTACTGCAGAAGTTGTAGTCTTGTGATCCTAACCTGTTGCCGTGCACTCTGTCCACTCTGCCTTCAGGCCACGGTTAACAATGTGCCGTTTCATGTCAGGAACAAAAGAGCCAAGCTAAATCCTCCTCATATGTTCAAGTTGTGGGAATTCCAAGCCCTTAACCTGGTCATTAAAGCTGTCTCGTAATGAAACTCAAGCCTCACTTTGACTGAGGGATAGTCCCAGTAAAAAAAAAAAAAAAAGCCAAGCAAGAGGTGCATGCATGCATATATCTCAGGTAGAAAGATTTCAGGATTGCATTCTTGGAGAGCAACATGTTTACAAAAGACAGATGACATCCATGCATCTGTAAGTCATTTGTACTTACATGTGTCCATTCTTTTTCAGGGTATCTGACTTTCTCGCTGCCTTTTTCTAAGCTACTATGTGTGTACAGGTTATGTCCTAACTAGCTGAATTATTGGGCTGCACAAACATCATACAAACCCAAACCTCATGTGAGCTAACCCCCTTTCTTTCCTCGGGGCTACTCTTTTCCGGCCTGTCATGCCCCTTATAGAAATATGCAGAGGGTTGTGGGGTCAGCAAATTCATGGCAGTGAAGGTGCTACAAGCGAGAGCGACTTGTTTGATCTCAGTATGGAGCTTGTCTCCAATAAATTAAACAGCAATCGAGGCTATTTAGTTTGGTTGGGGGCCATTTGTGCAAGCATCATTAACTGGCCAAATTCAGGTATTTATGGGAAACGTGTGCTTTGTCCTTATTGAAACTCTTTGTAAAGGGTAAACGTGCAGCGCAGGGGTCCTTCTTGAAAGTGCTGTGACTCAGTACCCGGATGGTGAACTTTCAGGAGAAATGTGTAATTACTTTTTTAATGAACACATTGCAGAGATGGTGTTTTTTCCACTTCAAAAGCCCCTTGTTTCTCATCTAAATGAAAGGCACTTATTGCAAACAGAAGCCCCTGCATTATGCATGTCTCAACACATCAGTCACTTTGCAGTCAATAAAGGCCTTGAACTGCTATATCGTCATTCAGTCCAGATGCCTAAAGGGATCAAAGTTTTTCTTAAAAAAACATGCTAACCTGTACGTAAATTGCACCTTTACACCTACAGATTTAAGCTGGTGCTCTATGCAAACACCCACCACTTCCCTGTTATGCTAAACCTGAGACGATGCTTCCTCTCGGCTTCTTCAGTAACGATCAGAACGGGAGCGTCTGATACCCTCTTCCCACTTCTTAGTTTCAGGACGGGTAAGGCAGGCCAGCCTTTTTTCTGCTGTCAATGGATTTCACATGGCTTCCTCCAAGAGCTGCCGTGAAGTCATCTGCCAACACACCATTACAGATGGTCAAAGCGTCTGCCTGCTTACATCACGGCAGCTGCCTGCAGCTTTTAAGCTTTCTGTGACCTCAAGAAGAGGAGGTTTCCATGAGGAGGATGGGTTTTCATCTGGGCAGACTTCCTGTGTGGTTAACCATGTGTCTTTACATAGAATATGAGAAAATCCTGATGTCATATGGGGAGATTATTCATTTTAAATAAAAAATGTTTTTTTTAATTAATGGATTAAAAGGATGATATTCTTTCTCTTTTAGATGAAAGGTTACAAGCATTTAGAAGTCAGTCTGTTGTTTTTGTCTGTTTTATATCTGCTGGCCTTCAAGAACAGTAGCTTGTATGATTATTTGACTGTTTTACATTTTTTGTCTATATTATTGTGGTTTCTTTACCTTTTTTACGTAGAATAACCTACATTTTGACATTGCACTCTGTGTAGCTGTACTTTGTGCTTCTCTCTTGAAAATACTATATCTTCCCTTCATAAGTTTGATGGGCTAGTTAGTGAACTACTGTAGCTAGCAAACTAACACACTAACCTGCTGGGAACATGCTAGCACTAGTCAGCCACAACAGCTTTCAGAGCTTCTCTGGATTCTTTCCATATCTGACAGTTTCTCCCCCTGTGGCATTTTGTACACTCAAGAGTGTACATAATTTATTTCTACAGAGTTACTGAAGAGGGAACTAACTTACATTTAGCATGCTTGTTAGCTGGTTAGTGTAGCTGGGTTGCTAACAGGACAAAAACTTAAAATTTATTCAGACGTAGTTGCTCTTTTAACTAATAACTGTCTGCAAACTCTTTTGTGGATCATTATACTAAGACTAATAAATAAGACTTGATACATCATACATACGTCATACAAAGTCAACAAACACAGTGTGGCAGTCTGCACAGTGAGTTTACACCTCTCCATACCATGGTGATCTATAGTCTGGCTGCCTGTTGAATACCAGGGTCATTCACAACTCAAGCCCTGTGGCCCCAAGGGATGTTTGTCTTTCATCCGTCAAACTCCATATGTTCACAGCACCGGCTGTGGCTGCTTGTCCGTTTCTGCGTAACTGTCTCTCCCGCTTGGTGGGACTTGCTGATGTTGTAACAGGCCATGCGAATGATTTACAGTGGTGAGGAAACACTCTGACTTAAACGGGGCACCACGGGGGCTGACACGTTTCGAGGAGTTGCACGTGTGACTGATTGGTGTGTAAGAGAGCGAGGGGATGGCATAGCTGATGAACATACATTGTGCCCATAAATACCCGCAATCACTTGGGTGTGTATGCTATATCTGAAACCAGGTGTAAGATGTCTACTTGTATGTGGCACAAGCTTATCCCTGTATTTTTGTACACTGTGTGTGTGATATGTACTGTAACATAAGCCAACAGACCATCTACAGATTCACTCTCTACAAATGGGGAGAAGTCAAGCGACATACAGTTTCTTGGAAACAGGAGTTGCTGTGCAGTGTAGTTTGCTAAGTTAGGACACATCTGTCTGTGTTCACACACACAGCTGAGATTTATGAAGCTGTTGCAGGGAATTTGAAGCTGGCTCAACAATTCCTCGCACAACTCACATTGCAAAATAAAAGACACAAAAGTGCAAAGGGGCCAAAACTCAATTTGTGTCACAAATTAGGCTTAGGTTAAGTAGAGTCAAAGGTCTTTAAAGGTTAAGCAATGTAGTATACATGTGTTAGAGCGCAGAACAAAAATCTTCACTAAGTACTAACTTATAAACATGCAATACTAAATCTCTTTAAAACACATTATAATTATTCAGTCAATAATAAGCTGAATATCTTTGGAAATCAAAAGCTGTTTGTAATAATAATATTCAAATGAATTTTGGCTAGTGAATCAATGGAAACCCAAATGTGGAAAACAGTGACAGATATGCTTATGCAGGTATTATTACAGAACACAGTCACCGGGAGCATGTGTCACATGTGGATGGACAGGACAAGATACTGCCCTGATAAATACGGGCAGCTGCTCCTTCATGGCACTGATGGTAATTGAATATGACTGGAAGTTTGCTGGAGTGACACGTATCATAAGAAACATGACATATATATGCATCATTTGTATTTTTTATGGGCAGGTTTAGGCCGTGTAAGGTCAGAAATAGTTTGAATTAATGTTTGTCCGTCTCAGATTTCATTTTTGAACTTCACTCCAGAGGTTGGTACGTTGGTTTTAGAGGGGTTCAGGGTCAGGTGCTGGGGCCACGGTGGTAGGAGGTGGGTGGTGGGGGAGAGATGGTCACAGTACGTCCTGTCCTGCCCCCCCACCCCCCTCCCTCCTGTAGCAAGGGCCCTGCTTGCTGACAGCGGAATGACATCACCAGGGGGCCCTTTGTCCCCCTTTTTGGGAGCGTTGAAATTTTGCACACAAAGGCTGCACGGCGCTCCTATCTCCAGATCTGAGTGGACGCAGCACTTTTGAAAATCCCTAACAAGATTAAACCACAGCGCAATCAGCTGTCAGTCCGCTCAAACTAGCTGCTTCTCAGAACTCACATAGGATCTAAGCCCTGCTGTTTAAACTGAACACGCAAGGGCCACATCCAAAACTACAGTGGGTTGAGTGGAAGAATATTCAACAAAGGCAGAGAGCAGTAACGACAGGAGCAATAAAATCAAACTATGTCACAGATACAGATGTTGTTATTGTAATACTTTAATTTTCTGCCTCTTTAGGATGATTAGGAACCTAAATACCTGTTGTACATCTACATAAGACCTCACAAAACACAAATGTGAGTGCAGTATCTATCAATTTGAACTTTTGTTTTGATTATTGGTCCATTTTGTAGGCATAAAACTACTGTCTGTATGTCTGCCAACTATTATTATATACAGTATATTTAAATCAATGTGTTAATTTATCATTTAATACATTTCAATATGTGATTATTTAGTTACACCAAATTACAGTAAATTCCAGTAGAGTCAACAGCTGAGAAGTCAGTAGCTGCTACTCTAGCTAGTTAACCTGGCTAAAAGGCTCTGTTTTTCCCCCCATCATGACTGAATTTACCGACTAACTTATTTAGTCATATAGAATAACAACTTAAATTGTCAAGAGGTTGATTAATCAAAGTGGATATTTTTGAATTACAGATTAGTTACAGTGAAACATCAGTAAATTTAGCTTTAGCTAAAGTTAGCTGTGGATATCTGCAGCTAGCTGTCACTCATAACGCCATCCCCTGCTTCAGCTGTTGTCTGTCTGTCTGTCTGTTGCCAATTTTATATGCAGTCTCACAGAATTCTATATTTCTATGGTATAATATTTTTTTATTATGGTCAGATTCCTGTCTTAGTTTGGACAAAAAAATGTGTAGTTACTGCATTTTGGCTGCAACTTGTGCTTCTTTGGTTTAGTGTAATTAAAATGTTCTGCTATCTTAATCTGTTGTTCTAAGTATCCGCCTGTGTTTGTGTTGGCTGTACATTCTCATTGCCTGCAGCAGTTTCATATCCAACCTGTTACGTCACCGCGCCCTTCAGAGCTGCTGACTACACGTAAATCAAGGCCAGACAAATACGTTCCTCCATCCTCTTTATTTTCAAAGAAATGTCTTTCCTGTGAAGGTACACTTAACCCTCGTTCTAATCTTCAGAAACAGATGAGTAGCTGTTGTTGCTGCTGTAGTCCAGATGTGTACAGTATCTGAACATTTTCTCAGAATACAACATAACTCAGAAAAGAAAGGCGCACATGATGTGAATAAATTCCAGCGTTGCGAGGGGTACGTTCTCTGTGTAACGGCATCTGTCAGGAATTCGCAGCTCGTGTCAGATTTTCTTCTTGTGCAGTTGCTGTGCTAGCCTCTCCCTGGAATAACGTGTTGTCATTTTGTCAGCATGCCAGCTAATAACCGTGAGGCTGGTCCTCCATGATATGGCTCAAGTTGTCTCATCATGTGAATTTCAATTTTTACAGGCTTTGACTTGTTAGTAAGCCTTGTGTCAAGAGTCTGTGCGGTGCAACTTTCAACAATAGACCTAAATATAGAACCAGGACAATGTAAACCATACAATCCAAAAACGGAGCGGTTCATCCGGTTGCCATGACAACCCATCATTATAAGTTACCTATATTATTACTGTGTTCATTGTTACATGTCTGATGTCCAAGAACAGCTGATGAAAGACACAATTGTCGCCTTACTGTGAACTTCAATTTTTGTTTGTTTGTTTTCTTCCTAATTAACAATTAGATTGAACTTTTAGATCCAATTTTTTGATTTAACAAGATAATTCTTGCAGTACCGCAGCCACAAACCTCCTCGGGGCTGTTTTTAATTGAAAGTGTCTTCCTCAAAAGAGTTTTAAACGAGTGCCTACAACAATCTGCATCACGGAGAGGCTGATTACCTCAATTGCTCTTCAATGCTCACTTGTTTCCAGGCGACTTGCTTTTTGTTTGTGTGCTCTGACCGTAAACACTGAACATCTCATGACATGTTCATGTCTGTATTAACATATATACTGAATAGACTGAAAGCTATTTGAATAGATATCATGGCATCAGTGGTAATAAAATGAGTTTTGAGACAATTGAGATAATTTCCTTTAAGGAAGTCATAAGAAAACATCCTGAAACAAAATCTAATGAGAATGTTAGTCCACTTCATTTGAGACAATATATATTTAAATAACAAGTATAGCAAGCGTTATGTTATAGGAAATAACTCTCATGTATATATTCAATTATTAAGTTGAAATGAAACCGGAGCTTCCAGGTTCTGTTCCAGATGTGAGAAAACATCATTAAATATCCAATTGGTACGTTTAGGTAAGGATGGTTGTCTTTTGAAAAATGATCAACTATCTTTGTTTATTCAGTATTTGTCTTAAAGGAACATCCTTAAGCCCTAGACGTTTGTGGGCTAAACGTCCGGACAGAGGAGTCCATGAGCGAGGGGGTCACAGCTAGTTCAGACGTTTCTGTAATAACAGCAGGACAGAGAGGACTGAAGCTGAAGTCAGACAGCAGAGATTACAACTAGAAAAATGATTTCTGAAGAGTTGGTGAGTTTTGTGGATATGTACCATAACCAAGTTACAATGGAAGTACTCGTGGTGCAGCACTACAAATCCTAGCAGCGCTACTTTTGGGAGCTGTAGTTTTTTCTGTGCATAAACAAACGTTTAACTCAGTAAAGTAAATTAATGTTTCAGTTTCTTACAGTAACTGTTGGAGTGGATGGCGACTTGGTTTAGAATATAAACTAAGCAACACACTTTATTTTTTCAGAAATAACAAAGACAGGCATGCTAAATGAGACATTGCTCGCTCCAATGTGATGTCATGCCTTGGCTCCCTGTATGAACATCTTAATTAAAAGGTCAATTAAATGAGTAAACCATTTTCAATGAGTTCCAAATAATGGGGTCTCTCCTGAGACATTTAGGGGGCGATGAGCTGATGTGAAGACCTTAATGAGGCTGCCAAAACAATGGGATCACAATTAGGTCAGCTTTCCTTAATGAAGACAAAGGACTGCCTTTATTAGTGAAAAAAGTGTCTCTTGGCATTTAACATGTACACAACCAAGGCATGTGCCACGTGAGGCATTTTGAATCACCAGTGTTTTCGAACATTGATTCAGATACAGATTCAAATCAATTTTTTATTGTCCTCAGTGAAGGAAATTTGTTTTCAGTCTGTACATAAAGCACCTTCCACGTGAATTCGACACACAAACTACATATAGCATACACATACAGATAATGTACACACAGGAGTGGCAACATTAAATTGTTTTAGTTTAACGCTCTTATAGAGCAGGGTAAACTTTTTCCAAAACGTGCCTCTTTGTAGAGCAGCTGTCTGTATCTACAGCCAGATGGGAGAAGGGTGAAACACGAGTTGAGAGAGTGGCTGGGATTTTGTACCATGGTAGTTGCTCTGAGAGTAGTGGCAGTATTAATGAGGGCTGTCAGTTTTGGAGTGGGAAGACTTATTATTTTGGAGGAGGTGGTAGTGATTTTAAGAAACTATTGGTTCCTATTGGTGAGAGAGAGCACGGTGAAGTAGCAGGTAGATGCTACGGTACAGGAGAAGCAGAAGGTGTGGTTTGACTGAGAGCATCCTGAGGTATCATATGACAAAAAGTCTTTGTTGACAGCGTCTGTGGATGTCTGACATGTGGTGATCAAAACTCAGTTTATTGTCAGTTTATAGTGATGCCAGGGTACCTGAAGCTGAAGTGTCAAGGATAGGTTCCTTTGTCTTGGTGACGTTGAGGAGGAGGTGACTGTCTTTACAAAATTGGGTGAAGTGGGCAATGGATTGGTGATAGTTGGTGATAATTGGCGAGTATGACTGTGTCTTCAGAGTATTTTAAGTATTTTGTAATGGGAGAAGATTGCTATGGAGCCCCCCTGGTGACACTGATGAAAAATATATTAATTTGAGGCATTAAAATAATAATTCATGGCCACAAATGACTATTTTGAGGCCTCAAATTAATAATTTGTGGCCACAAATTATTATTTTGAGGCCTCACAATTATTATTTGTGGCCTCAAATTAATATATTTTTCATCAATGTCACCAGGGGGGCTCCGTAGATTGCTAAACATTTGTGCTTGAGAAATCAACGACAAATTAAAATCAATACTATTTTCCACACTGTTCTTTGTAGAGTATGTACATTTATCAAGAAAAAAGTTTCACAATTCTCAGTGAAAAAAGCTTCCAGCTCCAGTCTTTCGACAAGAGTTTAACCTCTGTAGTTTGGAGGTTAACACCACAGATACAGGATCTAATCTGAGTCTTTGCATAATTAAAAAGAAAATGAATGTGGAACAATTTAGGAATAATTTGCAGTGAAGTACTCTTTTCATTTTTTTTGGTACACCAATGAGGAGTACACTGGATGTGTTTCATAACGACACCCGTGTCACTGATGCTACATTAAACATTTAAGTGACAACAAAGCAGATGAATGCACATCTGTCAAATCACTGCAAACAAGTCTTAGAAAAAATCAAAGGCCGATCCAAGTATGGATGACCACGTCGCCCTACTGACCCCGACACAGCCGTCTGTAGATTCATCCGAGCAGGACATAAGTGTCAAGCCCTGCGGTTCAAAGGTGAGAATAAGACTAGTGCCGTCCTGGAAATTAGACCAAACTAATTGTCCATCAGTCCACATTAATTACAGTCGAATCAAAAGCAGGCCTAGTTCACCCGTTCCAGGGCCATGACACCAGTCATGGGTGGGGGTTGGGGGTTGTTTAGGATCGGAAAATTAAATTAAGTATGCTGCAGTGCACTGCACGCAAAAGCAAATTCACAATTTAATTAACAAAGACCCTTAAACAGGAAGCACGCACTGTAGTTGAGTTATAACAAATACAGTGTATTTTTCCGAAAACAGTTTGTGTTAGTGCACCATGATGTATTTCCAGAAAGGAAAAATAGAAAAATACCAAATTATTTTACCCTCAGAATGGATGAATCTACCACAAAAGTCTGTATTTTATTGATTTTACCCAATCGTTTAAGTTTCCTTTTGTTGTTCTGAAATACATTGTGTCCAATATATTGTAAACACAACTTGACATTTGCATAAACCTATATTTTCACATTTTAAATCCCTTTTATCTGAATAGGTTTACTTCACAGATCTTGCCAATCAACAAGGCTTTATTCATTCATGCCTATCCCAGAGGTGAAGGCTGACCCTTGTTAAATTGCTCATTGCCTGGGCTAAATCCCTTCGCCTATGCAGGAATTGTGATTAGCATATAAACATTAGCATATTAGCATGCTTATTGCTAGTTAACAGTCCAGACAACCCCCTCCTACTGCAGTCTGTTTAACTCTCAGGGATCTGCAGACAGCGAGTGCTCCCTTGGTGAAAGGTTTAGTGCTCTTGCTTTGATCAGATGATCCCTCATGCTGATGGATGCACCACGCCTTCCTCTGTCTACATTTTGAATCACCTCTGGAAGATAAAGCCACTGGTCTACACTCTTACTAACCCACGCTGTAAATCTAGAAATTCTCTGGCATCCTAGCATCTTATTTCTGTGCAGAAAACAACATGTGAAGCACTTAACCTCAATGTGCAATGCAATGTTCAGTCTGTAGTGATCTTTCTCTTGAAAGTGGCTTGGACATATATGGTGCATGTACTTGGTTGTTTTGTTGACTCCATGCATATGTCCAAGTATGCCCTAAATGTATTGCGCTACTGGCCACTATCATTATCTCTGCGTAGAGTTTGCGGCCCAAGATTTGAGCCACGTGCCGCTCTGGAGAACTGCTATAGAATATCATCCCGCAAGCAATTCCTCACAGTGTGGAATGCCTATTTTTGGCTGGACTGCTGCATTTTTCTGTTTGAAAAAAAAGAAGAAAGTCAACCCCTCTTGACAGCAGTGTTGAGCAGTCACAGCCAGCTGTGAAGTGTTGCTTTTAAGGACTCTTACTGTAAAACATGTGGCTGCTTTGCTTAAATCATGGTATTTGTGGCTTCATAATTATAGTCTAGACATGCTTCTGCTTTTTAACATGGATCTGGAGTTACATCTGAATCTACAGATAACATACACAGACTTTGTGCGGTAAAAACATGGAGTCTGGTAGCTTGCCTGTTATGATTGTTTAAAATGAAAGGAATGGTTTGACTTTTTGGGATATAAACTTATTGTCTTTCTAGATGAGAAGATCAATACCACTTTCATATCTATAAAATATAGCCAGCAGCCGGTTAGCGTAGCTTAGCTTAAAGACTGGAAACAGGGGGAAACGGCTTGCCTGGTTTTATCCAAAAAGTCAACAGACCTCTAAAGCTAACTAAAGCCCCTTTCCACTGGATGGTACCAGCTCAACTTGGCTCACTTTGGTGCCCAGTCCTCCGTTTTGTCAAAGCGATGGGCACAAAACTGCCGTGACGTGATCTTGTATAATGAAGAGACGCACGATTTGAGACAAATTTAATAAAAAACTGGATAAAGTCATCAAGTGCTTTAAAGAGCCAGACCAAACGCAACCATAAAACGCAAAAGTTTGGCAGGTCTGGGGCAACTCTGGTCCAACAGCATGGTCCTATTGATCAATAAAAATTAAAAATTACATTGTGTTCTACCTGTTTTGCATTAGCGATCACTGACATTAAAACCCTATCAAGAGGTTGGTCCGCTGAAGAGACTCCAAATATTTTTAGGATTAAAACTGCTTTAATCAGTGTTTTTGGAGAGGAGATGGCTGAGTGGTAATTCGGCTCCCTGTTGAAACCTCCTTTACAGTCAACATGGCTAAAAATACTCCAACACATAGCCCCCTGTAAAATATGCTAATTAGTAAGCTTAGAGGTGTTAGGCAGTTTTTTTTTTATTCATTTGAACAGAGCCAGCCATTTTCCCCATTTCCAGTATTTATGCTAAGCTAAGCCAACAGTCTCCTGGCTTAAGCCTTATATTTATGGTACAGACATAGGAGCAATCTGCTCATCTAACTCTTAGCAATTTGTTTCATCCCAGTCTTTGTCACTCAAACTCAAATTTGGAAATGTTTACCACATCCCATCTATATATACATACCAATAGGCTAACCATCTAACCCACCCAGGGTGAAACACGGCAGTATGAATGCTGTTATAACTCACACGAAAGAACATTATTCTAATTTAACTGAGTTTTCATTGTGTTGCACTACCTTTGTTAATCATTTTGAGATGTTTTTCCAACAGCATTGCACCTACCTGTGATGTGAATATAATAACTGTACTTCTATTGATGTGATATTTCACAACCTGAATAATTTACATTTCAACTGTGCCATTTAGCTGGCACTTTTTCTCATTACAGGTTTACTGTATAACACCTGTGGTCACAGAATACATATGATCTAGATTTAGATAGATTCACATACCAGCACATGGGGCAAATTGGTTAGCAGTGGCAACAGGAGAGTCTTCAGCTCACAGACATCATGAAAACAATTAAAGAACACATAAACCATTAAAACTGGGATTTGTAGAACTTTGGCTTTCACCATATTGCGACAAAATATTCCCAGTGTTGCTTGGGTGTTTGTGTAAAACAGTGTAGTGTCTGGGAATGGGGAAAGAAAAGATCCAGGCAGGAAAAAGTTTTATTTTTGACACCACAGCTGCAGGATCAGGTCCAAGGAAAGGACGAGGAGGTGGAGGGAGGGATGTGAAGATTCCTCACTGAAGGAGATGGAGGACTGGAAAAACTTGTCCATTGCTCAATGAAAATTTATACACTTAACGAACATTACTCAGACATACAAAAGCCCTGTTATCTTATTTGTTATGCTAAAGGTTATAACATGTCATCACTGGAGTTTATGTCCTGATTTTCCCTATAGATATTGCAGCTATCAAAAACATATGGCTGTGTTTAAAGGCCAGCAATTACGTCTGAGAAATAAAAAAATCCATCCATATAAGAAGGATTGAACCTACACCCCTGAGAGTGGTAAGTACACTTAATGCCAAGGATAAACGAGCAACATATGTTGGTGACATAATCTTAATGTAGACACCTAAATAAATCTGCTTCAACAGGGATTAGGTTTAATTTATGGAGATATCTTTTAGATATTGTGAGCAACATATTCAGCTGATCTATACAATACGTGTAGTTCTACAGTGTTCGTCCTTCATATTAGCGCTGACAGAGAGTAATGAATGAATCATTATTAAGATCACTGATCCCTTTTAGCCTTTAGAAAAGTTAGGCAAAGTTAAATTGCTAATACCAGTCCGAAGCGTATCCATTATCTTGCAGACTGTGAAGCCATGAACTGTATGACCGCATCCTCTTGTACACTCAATATAAAAGGGAAAGTCCATCAATCAAAGTGTCCTTTAGTGGAGCTATGAAAGGCTTGACGTTAGGCAAATAGTAATTTGACTCATCCTACCTCTAAAGGGGCCCGGGCGTTGTCACGTCGTCCCTGAGGTTCACAGTGGGGGTCTATACAGGCCCGACCAGGATTCCTGCATCAATCTGGAAGTGTCTCCTCGTACGCAGAAGAGAAGCCTAATGGGAGAAAATGTACCACCTCATCACCACCTCCCAGGGCTGCCATAATGGAGCATCCATGGTCATTAATGGAGAGTACCTCCCACCTCAAGAGTCTCTATTCAGTCTCTGTCATCATTCACGGCCATCACTTCCTCAGAATTTAATGGTTTTGGAGGTCCCTTTTATCCCATTGTCTCTACGCCTCTGTGTCCCTTCCCTATTTAGGAGCCCAAACTAGAGGACAGGCCTGTTAGTTGGGCGTTGGGGCTGACCTCTGCGCCCCTTCACTGGAGACTCCTTCAGCTTTGTTTTGGGCCTCTGTCCCCCTTGCCAAGGCAAATCAGACCCCAGGCGGGTCATGGAGAGAGAGAGCCACTGGGGGTCTCATTGTCTTCCCATTCACATCATAGACAAGTGGCCCGGAGTGGACATCAGACGCTCCCTATAGCCACACACACTGAAGGGAAAATATCCACACAAAGTGACAGCTCCTATTGGGAGAGGAATGCATGTGAATCAAGAAGGTTCAAAGAAGCACGCCAGTAAACCAACGACATGGGAATATTTGATTGCCAAGCGCTGTTTCTCCCTCTTCCATCATCGTCATGGAACAATGAGGAAGATTACAGTCAGAACCATTTATTGTAATGTAAAGTTCATCATATAGCATACTTAATGAATTAGGAAAGTGTTCATCTGACGTTGAATGTTACATTTTTCCCCAGCTTTATTCAGAATATCCACCAGAACTGACCAGTCCGTGCTGATTCTACATTTTGTGCTTTAGGGGGCAGGAGAGAACCAGAAGAAAAGATTGGCTGGACCGCACAGGCAGGGCCGAGGGGTCGGAGCGAGCCTGCGGCAGGGGGGGTAAGATTAGGAGGCAGCTGAGAGAGGGCACGCGGCCATCCTCCAGTACACATTCCCGCCATGGCCCGAGGCCAGGAGCTGGGGATTAATACAGACTAAAGAGAAGGGCTGGCGTTGGCAAGTCACCGACAATCATTTCCATGCACGTTCCACTCGTTTTTCTGATGACAATGTGCATTTGAATGCATGCAAATCAGGGTGCAAGGATTAATTTAGAGGACTGTGACGAAACTCATGCCTCGCTCATTTAATCACAGATTCATTCAATTACCCTCTTGGACACTTGGCAGGCTTTGTACATTTGCAGATCCATATAAAATATGGGATATGTTGCTGTAGCGTGCGCTCTAATTTACCAAATGGCTTCTTTTGGAGTGCTTCATAGTAACATATTCTTCTTACCCTGATACTGTCTACTTATCTCTCATTTTCTCATCTAACCTTACTGTAATGACATTACAGCACCAACGCCTCCTGTAGCTCTACTGACCATTCATACACTCATCACAGGACATATTGCTGTTCTGTTAGCCCTGTGAAAAGCAGCTTAAGAGGTTCATCCTTGGTGATACCTGCTGAGAGTTAGAGCTGAACCTGAATAGCAGTCTCTAATAGTTTTTCCAGTGTCTGGAAGTGGTGCCTTCAATCTAACGGTAGTCACGTCTGCAGAAGAAAAAGAAGTGAGGTTTGAAAGCTTAAAATAATCATTAATGAATCATCCTACATTTTCCTTTTTCTTCAAATTGAAAAAAGGCTTATTCAGATAAACTACGTGCTAATGTTTTTTATAGTGAGATGATGCAATGGAAAATTTAAATTAAGTTACTCCTCTTCTGTAATCATTTACCAGATGTAACATGACTAGCAGTTACTGTACACTGATGCTAAAGTTTCACAGACAGCATCAAGCTCATTTAAAGCTGGAGTAGGCAATGTTGGCGAAATTAGCAGAAGATTTTGAAGGTATCCAACTGAAAAAAATCCCACCCCCTCCCCTCGGGCCTCCCTCCAAAGCCACTTCCTAAAACATATTTTCATGAGCAGCATGAGTACAAGGCAGAGTGAGCGCAGGTAGGGAGGTAGGCAGGTGGGACAGTTTGCCATGCTTATGACAGTCCTGCAACATGTACAGAGGATTTCATCAAATAAAATACCCTAGGCTACCCTAGCTTTAATTCCCAGCAAAGATGAAGCAGCTAATGTGGAGTACATAGAAGTTTGATAGGCAATGACAGTAATGATCAGATTGCTGATTACATTGTAATGGGAATGCCATGAGAACATTTTTAAAACACTGCCCTGTAACTAATCACTGAGGCCATCCCCCCTTCTGGGTATGGGGTCAAGGTGTGTGATGTTTTAGCCCATGTCCGAAGAGGTCATGACTTTGAGTGACTCACCACACGTTCTTCGGACATGGGTGTCTTTCCACAGATTCAGATTGAGTGCCCCTTAGGGAATAATCAAAGACACCCTGTTCTTTTGTGAGATAGGGCTCTGACCCTGAGACGGAGATAAAAGCTGCATGTGCTGAGACACTGCAGCTCACTCAGATGATACTCTTTGATGTGTGTGTGTCCCTGTGAGTTCCTTCTGCAGAAGACTTGAATAAATTCACGAAAAGACAAGTGTTTTGCCTGAGATGTTTATTTAAAACTCAAATTGCCATCACAACATCTATTTAGCAGATTTCAAAACAGTACATTCATGTAGGAGCCACACACAATCTTATCTCTTATCTCTAACTCTAATCATAGCTCGAGACAATCAATACAGAAAAAGTGTTTTTTTAAAAAAATAAATCACATGCAGATAGATTCTAGGTAACAAGGAGCAATGGTTTTTGGTTGCGTGTGCTCCCCTAAAGCAGCATTTAATTTAATCTTAATATTTTTGCACCTAAACTGGAGGTAATTTGTGTAATCAGCTCTTTTTTTACTAACTTAACTGATATTTTAGTTTTGAAAACCTGTTCACCAGTTCCTATACTGAGGCAGACCATCATCGTCGTTATGTCTATACAAACGTCAAATGGGCTTGAATGGGTTCACATGCATAAATGTAAGTAAGTGCTAAGTCACATACGCCACAGGATATCACATACAGTGCTGCAGCTGTCACGGTTCATTATCCTAACAGACTTTACGGGAGAAAAATACAGGTCAGAGGGTGCTCTTTATGTATACGTGTGTGGTCATTCTCCCGTGTCTTTAGTGTTCAGACCCAGCAAGAAGACAGTCAGCTAAAAATAACTGACAGTGTTAACATAGAGAGGAAACATGGTCCGCAATGTCACAATAAAATGAAAAAAGTTATTTGACCTTATTTAAAATGTATTAAATATGGGAATTACAAAATAAATCTACGATTCACAAAACGTAAAGAAGATTTTGAAATATTGGTGCAGCCAAGTAAATTTTAAAATTCCACTAAATATAATTGCGAAAGCACTCGAACAAGCAGATGCAGGATTATAGTGTATGTGTGATGTTGTCAGGCAGTGAGGAGCAAACAGATAATATTAGGAACAGCAGGTTCCTAATATAAAGGTTTTCCTTTATATGTTTTCCCTTGCAGGTCTTTTGTGGCTTGGAGACTATCGATTTTAACACAAAACACAAGACCGTGGCATCTGAGCTCGCCCCCTCACGCCTCTCTGCCACATCGACGTCATGGAATGTGTGATGTCATCGTCAGGGCACATGTTCTCACCTGGTTTCTGCAGCAACCAAACCACAGCTGTTTCCTCTCTGCACATGTCGCAAGATGTGTTCTGTGAAAGGCCTCATGCATACCTAGAAAAAAGTAGGTATAAAAGAAGAGTTATGCACAGGTTAGATGTGTGTTTTCTGTGATGGACAACAATAGCTTTTTCTTTTTTTAGCTTTCCTTTTTATTCTCAAACCAGCGTGTCCTGTGTGTGCGCCTGTGTGACTCACAAAAGTTAAATGTTTAGAGGTTTTAGATTCAACACCTTTCACCAACAGCTTTCTAGTACTTCAAAGGCTCAATTTATGACACATTTTTGGCCCCGCTTGCACACTCAACAACAAAGTTGCCGGTAAAAAACCCACTAACACAAAATGCATTTCATTTTAAAGTTTCAACGACTCATAAAGGGTGTATAAAGTCATTAAAAAAGCAGTTTCCAACATGGGATCATAATAAAGGAAAGCATGAACTGCAATCATACGCTACATAAATATTGCACACCAACAGCCCACAATCTTTTACACATATTTTAATGCTTTTATTACGTCAAGCAATGACTTCCATTCAAATCTATACAATAATGCCTCTGCATTTCTGGCCCCAAATAAAACCCTCTATGCCATTTGAAATTAGATTCAAAATAACTATAAAATGAAATGAAAATGTACAAATGTGTTCGACGATTTGTGCGTCAATTTGGGTACTCACAAATGCGTGTTCCAATCCACACACAGCAAAAACAAGTAGTTTGAGCACATGTAAAAAAACAAATTCAAACATCACAACCCAAATAAGTATTAATATTTTATATTATTAGGCTGACACCCACCTGTCATTTGAAGTCACCCTAATTATGCCTAACTTTAAGTCTTAAAGGGAAAACGTGGTTTTCAGCAGCCACTAGCGGTGGAGTTTTTAGATTGCAGCCATTGCCTTCCAAGCAAGCGTGTGCTCGTGTGCATGCTCGAAGCAGATTCCTTCACAAGAGAGAGCACAACACAGACAGCATCACAACAAATGCTGGAAACTCCTAATCCAAAGGTACAGTAATATTTTTATCAGCTTGACGTTGAACTAATCCATGCTCGTTACATGATATGTCTGCGTTAGCTCGCCTGCTGCTTTTCATTTGTTCATTTTTCACCAGAGAGGCCTAGCGAAGTCAGCAGAACTAAATGTGTTGGATGATGATAAAAAAAAACAAAACGCAAGCCATACAACTGTAGTATTTTGCATTGCTCCGCATTAGCTGGCAAGCTAACGTTCTCTAACTTAAGCTAACTGAAGCTCAAAATCATAATATATTTCACATGCTTTGCAGTAACGTTAGGCTGATGATACACAGAGCAACTTTTAGAGCAATCGTGCAGGGCAACGCTGTCGTCAATAATAATGAGTAAAGATTACTACCATAATCCCCTTCCCCCACCACTCCGCCACCCACCCCGCACCGCCGCTATCCATTTAAAACATAGTAGGACTTGCCTCTAGCAAGATTGCCCAGCAACATTGCTCAAAAAGTTGCCCCGTGTATCATCAGCTTTAGTGTATCTGTCCAGTAGGATGAAAGCAAACTCTGTGCCCGGTATGTCAGTTCCAACACAAAGCAGAGGTCTCTCTGTGACACAAGCCTTTCTGATGTGTTTTTGACAGACATAGATCTGATTCTCATTTGGCCTGATGGGCTTTAACACATAAAACTTTATTGTTGTTCCAAGGGACTGAGAAAGCAGTTGTGTGGGTTATTTTTATGAAGCCTGTTGACAAATAGGCACTAAAAAAGTGATTTATGATTTCATCAAAAAACTACATATAGCCCTTATATTAAGATAATTTAAACAGATGAGTTATGTAAAGATTCACCCTGGTACAGTTGTCATGAAGGGGGACTATAGCTATAGAGACCAAAACCAGTTTGTCACTTGATGTGATCAAGTGCAGCATGCATTTGTGGATCTGTGTGGAGACTGGAGACCGTTAAAGGAGTCTCAAAACTCCACATGCACATGTAACCTGATCCATGCAAATCTGGCGATCCGTGCAAACACATTGAACAATCTGACAATAAATATAAGATTATAAGATTAGTCTTTATGAGTGAGCTTTAGAGGTGCTGGGTTTTCCTGTCTTTATGTTAAGCTAACTGGCTACTGCTGGTAGCTGCGTGTTTAACAGCCCAGTCTCATACCAGGGCGTCAGTTATTGCTTTGAGAAAGCCTTTCAAAGCATCAGTATTTGAAGAGTGGCATATATTATGTCCTCAAAATTGATGGGTTAGAAGCAGCAAAAAAAACATCTGTATTTGACGCAAAAGGTAGCCTTTAGTGTCTGTATGAGGAACTTTCTAGTAACTCCAATGTAATCCATCTACCATTAGGTAATGTACTTATTTCAACCCAGAACACAATGTTTTCCTAAACCTAACCAAGTGCTTTTGGTGATGAAACCAAACTGCATATTCTGTACACCACATACTGTATTAAAATTGTGTTTCATTCAGACACTGAATAGTACCTTGTGCATCAAAACCAAGACTTTGTCAAATTTTTTTCAAGGTGTCGGTATATGCGCCTGGGATCAATCTTCTCAGCTAACTCATGGCACAAAGAAAATATGTTTATTAGTGGTGGGCCGTTATCGGCGTTAACGGCTGCGTTAACGCGAGACTCTTATCGGGCGACAAAAAAAATATTGCCGT
>JAPMOB010250512.1:0-11416 GCA_029875015.1 Lepomis gibbosus | reverse complement strand
GCTGTTCACTTTCTCTGGTGAGAACATTTAGTTTTCAGACTGTTGTTCTCTAGACAAACTTATCAGCCTGTTAAAATGGCGGTCCACAAACCAACAGGTGGCGTCACCATGACTACGCCCATTTCTTATATACAGTCTGTAGCTGGGAGTCACTTGTCATTGTAAATCAGTGGCTCAGTGAAGTTTGTGTCTCCAGTTAACAAGCAGATCAACGACAAGGAGCGAGTGGCGGCCGCCATGGAAAACCCGAACCTGAGGGAGATCGTGGAGCAGTGCGTCACCGAACCTGATGACTGACGGAGGAAGCTCCGCCCACCTGAAGCAAACCCCCGCGGTGTGTGTGTGTGTGTGTGTGTCTGAGGATATTATTATTCAGAGGATTCTGCTCTGGGGAGTTTGCAGGTGTCTGGAGGATTTTCTGCAGAGTCTCCAGTGAGAAGCTGAGGAACACTGAGGAGGTGAATTAAAGCCAGAATGGAAGCTGGAATAAAGCCACAGATGTGTGTTGACTTTTCCCATCATTCCCTGCCGGGCCGCCTCGCGATGAGCAGCAGCAGGTCTCTGTTGTTGTTGTCTGCAGAGTTCTATTTGAGGACACGCTGCAGAAGAAGTGGGCCAGTGTTTTCATCTTTTCCTGTGTTGACTGTTTTTAGAAGTCTGTCCTTTTTTTAAAAAATGCACTCATCCGCTGGTTTAGATTTATGTCTGAGTAGAAAATATGAATCTTAGAGGAAATGATTTTTAAAAAAAATAATCTGATATTAAAAGCTACATCAAAGAGAAGCAGCTGCTGAGTTGTGTGTGACTGAATAATGAGTCTGAAGCAGGAGATCGGTTCCATTCAGCAGATTTAGAAAGAGTTGTAAAAGTTGACATGTTGAACAGCTGCTTATTTCCACGTCCAGCAGCCACACCTGTGTCACCTGATGAAGGTGTGTCCGGGCTACTCTGTGTTTGGTCGCCACCAGCTCCTGAGGGAGAACACTATGTTCACCAGCTGCTCTCTGACCTAGTCTGTCTGCGGTTTGCCGCCGAGCAGGTCGTGTTCAACGGCTGTTTAGAGCTTCTTCGGTGAAAACGCAGCCGAGCGAGCGCTGATAGTGAACCAGGACGGTAAATCTGCAGCTGGACAGGACACTTTGCAAAAAAATCAATCTGAAAAAGGTCTAAAACTAAAATGTGTCCAACAATACAAGGAAAAAAAATACATTGGGACGGTATTTTGTCAAATGTATCGCGAAACATTTGCATTTTTGAATTCAGTCATCTAATTTTGTTCAGTTCATGAAGCCTAAAAAACAGGAATGTGTCACATATCAAACCGATTTATATACAGATGAATCTGTATAATTGTCTTTACATCAGCTAAGCACAGCTGTACACAACAGTATTTTAAGTTTTAATTAAAGAGTGATATAAGAACAGGAAATATGGTACCAGGCTTAGCTTAATTACATAAAGTCTAGAGAACTTATCAAGTAAGGTGATTAATGCAACAAGATGATTTTAAAATAGTGATAAATAAACCGTGACTGCCCTCCCCTTTGTTTGCAAATCTTCAGTTAAACTATAGTATCAAAAAACAAACAAACAAGATGTAATTATTCATTTTTAAAGAACTGAACCCGGCTCACAATATTTGAACAACACTGAACGGGTTTTTCAGGACAGAGATGCACATGAGGACACGTTTCACGCTCTGCTTAGTTGTTGTAATGTCGGGGTTCACATGTTGGGGGCGCTGTTGGACTTAAATAAACATCCTGTGAGGAATAAATGATAATCAGAGCTGTGACAGGACCACAGAGCTGATAAACATCCCAATGGATCCGTGCCTTCATTAGAGAGTTGAATTCAGCCGATACAAACTGCATTAATAAAAAGTTCCACCTGAAGTTGCCGGCAGAAGTTGGAGTCTGCTGAAACCACGCTGTGTTCTGTTGGATTCCTGCAGACTCTGAGCTCTGCAGCTGAGCAGATGAAAACAGCAGCAGAGTATGAAAGGTTTTTTTTTTTTCTTTTCTTTTTTGGAGCAAAACAACTTGAGCGCTGTGACAGTGGAATTTGTAGTTGTAGAAAATAGTCACATGCGCATCAGTAAATTTCTAAGTCAGAGAAAAAAATGCTTTGAGTTGCAACCTTGTAGAGTTCTTTCCCCCTCTGCTGCAAACATCACAGCAGTTCTCAAATTCTGCATTGCTGGTGCACAAATCCTCTTGTGTGAATCCCAAGTTAAAGAACTCATACGCTCACATCTTTAGCTGCAGTGAATGTGGCGCAAACACATTCACACACCTGTAAATGTGAATTTATGCAGGGAGAGTATTGTACTTTTTTAAAGTACAATTTGTGCAACAATACTGTGGACCCTAACCCAAAATCATGTCAACAAGAAAACATGGTTCCCCGAGGAACAGTCATGGAAAACTCATGGAAAATAAGAGTGAAAGTGAAATGTCCTGGAAAATTATTTTAACATTTTGTTGCAGATGTGTTGGGCGTCGTAGCTCACAGCGGGCTTCGTTAGTACAGGGGCTAACATATGGTGTGTTTTAGGGGTGGGAATCACCAGAGGACCCACGATACGATATCATTGCGATTGCAAACATATTGCGATATATTGCAATTTATTACCTTTTTTCCATCTTCAAATTGTGTTCCCAAATGAAAAACTCATTTTCTCGTGGACTGAGAGAGCAACTAATTTTATTATTTTAGTACCAAAAAGTAAAATTCTGATGTACAATTCATATAATAAAAGATCGATACTTGACCTCCATGTATCGATACAATATTGCTGCGAAAAATATCGCGATACTACGCTGTATGGATTTCCCCCCCACCCCCAGTGTGTTTACTACAGCTTGGTTTAATTTCCTTTTTCTTTAGAATGTCAAGTAACTTTTGTCATCACAGACGCTTTCAGACAATTATTTGACACCAAAGGCACCTTCAGCGCAACACAAAGGAGGCTAACCCCACTTTCACTGTTTGTGAAAGCGTTGGTATTTGACGCCCCAAGATGAGAACAGTTTGAGTATTTTGACTGCATGACACCTGCATAGTAATACACCAAAATCATTGTAAGGTTTAAATAGCGTGGTGATGGTGGTTCGATGGACGTTCAGAGAGCAAAATTCTGAAATAGCTTTTCAGGAGGGATTTGGGCCACACTAAGGTTGGAAAGCTAAGGTTCAGCAGAATGCTGGGGTTTGTTAGAAGGGCGACATTATAGGTTCTTATTTGTTCAGTTATTAGTGTTCAGGCAGTAGTGGTAAAAATAATTGAATTCACTGAAAAGCACTTGCCAAGCACAGAACACCAAATGTTTTCCGAAAGACACAAAAGCGATGGCAAGACTTTTTAAATTTGCATGTCACAGATGATTTCATAGATGAGTTAAAGCCACAGATTTAAAATCAGACTTCTGAAAAGAGGAACATGTTAGTTTATGACGTGATCCCTGTCTGTCATACCAGATCATCGCTGATAATATCCCTGATAACGATCCCTAGAAAGAAGCCTGGAAATGGAGAAAACCCAGTAAGGAAGTGGTACTTAACCCAGAGCCTCTGCCAGGACTCGTGTGTGTTCATGTGTTGGTCTCTTCTGTGTCCTGCTGTCTGCTGGGCTGGAGCTGGAGGCAGCAGGCCACCGTCTGCAGGTTGCATGAACTCTAATCTGTGGGGTCTTTCCTCTCACCTGGCACCACGTCATGTTACTTGTTTTTTTGTTTTAGTTAACCTGGCATCATGTTTTCACAAGCTTCATTTTCCTTTTTGTTTCATTTGTTAGTCTAACGAGCACGAACCGTGCGAGGTCCCTATTGAAACTGTTAGGATTATTTTTCTTTCTTTTTCTGCAAAGTAACCTCAATTTTGGGGGCCTGAACATACTCGAAAACTCACCAAACTTTGCACAAAATTTAGGAGTGGCGAAAAATTTCATATTCTCTGGGTTTCGCACATGGGCGTGGCAAAATGGCTCGCTAGCGCCCACTACAGCGCAGCCCCCAGGTAAAGTTTCACCTACATGTACGAAATTTCTGTGGTACGTGTATCATGTGTAGACGCACAAAAAAGCCTCTTGGAGCATTACCCTAAACCCAACAGGAAGTCGGCCATTTTGGATTTAATGGTCATTTCTGGTGATTTACAGACTCCGTACTTTAACAAACTCCTCTTAGGGATTTAGTTGGATCGATTTCAAATTTCTGCTGTGCCTTCTAAAGGCATTGCCTTGATGATAGAAAATATGAGCTAGGCATCGTGTATGACAGTTGCCAAAGTGAGGTATAAGCTACAAAATGACCAGATCCTGCCATGAGCTGTATAGGAGACATATCTTGTGTGCACATATCGGGCTTATATGTGGATATGTGGAAAGAAGCAATAACAGAGACCTATATGGCCTGTTAATGCACATATATGCACCTCAATTTTGCCTATATATGCAGCATATATATTATCATATATGTGCATATAAACTGCATATAGGTTTCATATATGCGCATATATCTTCGTAGGTTCTTTCCATGTGGGTTAACACACAGTATATATAACCTATTGTGTACATGTTCTTATACTCTGCATACTTCCCATATGCATAGATTGCTGTTCATACATCCTTATTTGCACTTTCCATCCTCTAACTCTGTCTATATGTTTTTAATATATTCACATTATGCTGTCTTAAATCTGTATATTCTAACTCCACTGTACATATTGTCACATATAGGATTAACTGCACTAATCTGCACTTCTGGTTAGACGCTAACTGCATTTAATTAGCTCTGTACCTGTACTCTGCATTTGGTTTAATACTTTCTAAATCCAGCTGTCTGTTGCTGAATTTGGGTATTTTTTACATGAACGTATTGATACTTTTTAAGTAAATGATGTGAATGCACACAGTACTTCCTTGCTAATGCCTTGCTCTGTGTTGGAAAGCAGTGAAAGCAAAATGTAATGCAGTGCCACAGCCTCACAGCTCCCATACAGCCCACGTCTGTGATCAAAGCCAGTGTGCAAAATGCCAAGCAACAATAAAGCCTCAACACTGGCACATCCAGCAGTTCAGGGGGGCTGCAGAGCGAGTATCTCTGACTCTGCTGCGCTGAATTATTAGCCTCTCTGACAGGAGGCTGGGAGCCCCGCGGGAAAGCCTTTGATTACAGAGGAGAAGAGGTGATTTGGATTCAGCGTCAGAAACATTATTTTCAGGGCTCTAGTAATGAAATGGGAGTGTAAGGAGAGGCGGGAGAGCATAGAGACCGCTGCGTTGGTTCTGATATCAGGTAAATTGGTATTTTCTGTCAGCAGTGTGTGTGTTTTAATAGTGTCTGTATGTGTCTCCTTCAGTTCCATACTACACAGCTGATCTTTGAGCCTTAGGTGGGAAGCTGGAGTTTTAATGTTGACACCACTTTCTTGAAAATGGCTTACTGACTCTGTTCTTACATTCTCATTTGTCAGCTGGTACGGGGTCACTTAACCTTAAAAACGAAAATCGATTGCAAGGCATCTTCAAAGTGTGCGTGAAAATCGCAGGCATGAATGACCTTTTGCTTTTATTTAAGATTAGGACTTTGAAGAAGGCCCATTCAATCCTGGCTGATCCACACTCCGTCAAAGGAGTTCAAGCTGCTTCAATCTGGCCGTATACCTTTAGTGTATGTTTTTAATGTCATAGTTGTGTGCTGACTGCATAAAGACTTGCCCCTCTGGGATAATAAAGATATCTTTGACACTGTTGGATCCACTTTTCAAACATAAATGTGATAATTATGTGTTTTTAAGCTACAATTTGCATTTAATTTTGGTCACTTAGCACATTTCTCAACCGTGTCTTTAATCTCAAAGCCACCCTGCCGCCCACTGTGATAGCTGTACTTACACACATAAACTGAACAAAATTAAAAAGGCAACCCTTTTGTTTTTGCCCCCATTCATCATGAGCTGAACTCAAAGATCTAAGACTTTCTCTATGTACACAAAAAGTCTGTTTCTCTCAAATATTGTTCACAAATCTGTCAAAATCTGTGTCAGTGAGCACTTCCCCTTTGCCGAGATAATCCATCCACCTCACAGGTGTGGCATATCGAGATGCTGATCAGACAGCATGGGGATTGCACAGGTGTGCCTTAGGCTGGCTGCAATAAGAGGCCTTAGGCTGGCCACAATAAAAGGCCACTCCAAAATGTACAGTTCCATCACAGCACGATGCCTCTGATGTTGCAAGTTTTGAGGGAGCGTGCAATTGGCCTGCTGACTGCAGGAATGTCCACCAGAGCTGTTGCCTGTGAATTGAATGTTCATTTCTCTTGGCAGCACATCCAACCGGCCTCACAACCGCAGACCACGTGTAACCACACCAGCCCAGGACCTCCACATCCAGCATCTTCACCTCCAAGATGGTCTGAGACCAGCCACCCGGACAGCTGCTGCAACAACCGGTTTGCATAACCAAAGAATTTCTGCACAAACTGTCAGGAACCATCTCAGGGAAGCTCATCTGCATGCCTGTCGTCCTCATTGGGTTCTCGACCTGACTGCAGCTTTGCACAGCCATCGAAGAGGAGTGGACCAACACTCCACAGGCCACAATCAACAACCTGATCGACTCTATGTGAGGAAATGCTGGTCACACCAGATACTGACTGTTTTCCAGACCCCCCTCAATACAGTGAAACTGCACATTTTGGGGTGTCCTTTTATTGTGGCCAGCCTAAGGCACACATGTGCAATCCCCATGCTGTCTGATCAGCATCTTGATATGCCACACCTGTGAGGTGGATGGATTATCTTGGCAAAGGAGAAGTGCTCACTGACACAGATTTTGAAAGTCTCAGATCTTTGAGTTCAGCTCAGGATGAATGGGGGCAAAAACAAAAGGGTTGCCTTTATAATTTTGTTCAGTGTATATAGAAAATGTTCCTCGTCAAATGTTAATGTCAAATAAAACCTCACATTATTTTGTTGTTTGCAGCACTTTGTCGTAGCTTTTATTCATGATTTGACTTCTTATACTGATGATACAATTTTTGTTCTCTAAACACACTGAATTATGATCTGTTGTAATGAAGTAGGTGAAGGAAGGCCAGGCTTCAGCTGAGTCAAATAGATTGTTCCTTTTACTCTACGTTATAAAAAAGGCAATTATTTACCTCTATTATCAGCCCCCCATAATGATAAAATAGCCAAATTAAAAAATTATAATGATTGTGAAGACAACCGCCCTCACATTGGAGAGATGAATTTGGTAAAGATAATGTCAATGCTCACCCGTGGTTAAGGTGACTTTTTGCACATCATTCAGTTGTTCATTCAGAGCCATTTCAATAATAACCTGCAGTTTAGAACTTCTGTCTCCCCCCTGATAGTGACAGCAATCACACAAGACCGTGGACACGTGCTCAGGAGGTAAAGGCTTTATTTCATATTTTTATCTTAAAACACCATCTTTAAAATCATGTTACCGGTACACACTAGTAGTAATAAGGTAAATGGAGTCTGTCATTGCCCCTCCACCTCCAGCCTCGCCGAGCCAGATTCTGCACTATGTAACACTGGGGTAACGTTACAGTAAGTGCTCTTGTGCCGGTTGCCGTCTAGCTTTTCTTGGCTAGTTTGCCACCCAGGTTTTAAGAAACATTATGCTGCTGCCGGCGGAGAGTGGTGCAGGGGTCGAGCCTGCAGCTGCCTCTGTTGAGATAATGTTAGCTAATGGCAGAGGCGAAAAGACAGAAGGCGATATAGGCGGAGGACGCTAACAAGAGAGAAAGAGAGAGGCCGAGCAAGAGGCTGCCGGACAGACGCTGAGCTGGCTTTCTTTCAGCCTTGCTTGGCGACTTGATAGTTTCTGATCGTAATATGATCATGAGAGATACATGTGTGTGTGCTGTTATTATTTATGAGAGCAGTGATTTAGACTCTGAAACGGTGGGGGCGCCAAATAGCACAAAACCCCCCCACATCTTATGTAATGTTGCTTTAAATACCTTCAACACAACCTCATACAAACAGACACAAAGTACATCTTTATTATTTGGAAATCAAATTATAATTTCATGTTCAAAATGCCTAGTCATTTCCTAAATAGCTGCTCACTGAGGTTTAAATCAAACAGGAAGAAATGGACTATTTTCAGCAGGATGAATCCATGTGAAGCTCTAGTGAGCAGGACGGTGAGTGTCGGGCTGAGTCAGAGTAAACTACAGTGTGTGTGTGTGTGTTCATGGTGATGAAGGAACATGTGACCCAGTGCAGCAGTGAGGCTCGCTGATGGGTTTTAATAGTTTCTAGAAAACAATAAAGCTCCATGGCTCAGAGGAAGAAGAGACATTAGGCTGTGAGAGACACACACAGCTCGTTAGGAGATTCGTTCACTGCTGGTTTGATAAACACGAGACAGAGAGAAACAGAATATCACCAGCGTTACTCTAATTTGAAATCATTAAAAGGAGGGTAAAAATGTATGCAGTCAAGAATGCGTGTCTTCTTGTTCATTAATTAGCCATATTCCTCATTCTCTGTGCTCCACCCTGCTCTGGACCCCCACTGTGGTTCAATCGCCTCCTGCAGAGGCTGGGATCGCCTCTCACACTGAAAAAGCTCTGCATATCTTTCTCAACTAGTGCTGCAACGGATCAGTTGCTGAGTCCTCTATTGATTATCTGACCACAGGTAGGTGGAGACTGGTACACACACACACACACACACACACACACAGGGATCGATTAGGGAATTAGAGGTAGGTGCACAGGTGTTTGTGCGCGCTTATGGCGGTTAGACAGTAAATGACAAGTCAGTGACTTTCAGGAATATGGAGAGGAAACCCTGAATATTTTCTTGTGCTTCTTCTTCAGCTTGATGTTTGTTTTGGAAAAGGTTCAGCTCACACACACGGAGTCCTGAGTGTTCGACTGCGCTGTGTTGTAAATGGATTCTGCTCCATTACCTAAAGGCTTTTCAGTTACAAGGAAAAGGAAATGTCAACATTTTTTTTCGAAGGCCTTTTTCAGACAGCAAAGGAACATGAGTGATTAATGATGCGATGTCCACCCCTGGGTCTTTCTTACTGAAAAATTGCGTTTTGATTCCAAAGGACCAAATGTTTGTGGTTTAGCGACGTTTTGTTTTGAGGGGGGAAAATGTTTTGAATTTATTTAAAGGAATTTTAGGAAATTGGCTTTTTTGTCGAGTTAGATTGACAGACCTGAGAGTCAGATTGAAACCACTCTCAGGTCTGTACATTAAGTTTGAAGCTACAGCCGGATAACTCATCTTAGCATAAAGGCTGGAAACAGCAAGCCTGGTTATGTGAAAAAGGTAATAACAAAAACAGCAGTGAAAAAAACAACAATTCAGGGGTTTACAGAGGGTTATGTGTCGGACCACATCTTGGCTGGGACCATTACATTGCTGGAGTTTCCACTGGTTCCCTGGCAGCTGCTCAAAATAGAGAGCCTGACAGCAGCTGCTCTGGTTATCAGGCAGACTCAGATGGCCAGGTAAACGCTGGAAAGCTAAACTGGGCCAGTATATTCCCCCATCAGCCACTCACTATAAGTATTGAGTGGCTGATGAGGGAATGAGGTGCAGGTGGGGAAGCTCAGGTGAAAGCAGTTCAGTTCATTTATTATCCCATGTGGGAAACTTGACTTGCAGTCAGGGCACAAGATAAAATTTATGCAAGGATCAGAATAAACACCATAAATACACAAAAGCACACATAAAAATAAAATAAAATGTAACCAGTACATACAATACACTATAAATAGGCCTACATTAAAAACAATCTCTAAATATGATGTTACCTGGGATGATTTCGCAGGGTTATTGCACAGGGAACAAAGGAGTTTTTGCTCCTATTGCACTTGAATCGACCTGAGAGTTTGTGACATGGCAGGTAAACACAGAGGAAAAACATGAAAGATGATTTATATCAGGCTGAACATGTAGGAATAATCAGGACTGCACTCCACAGCTGTAGTCTGTACTGAAGGTCTAGTGTGTTTGGATGAGAATGGGGATAAAGAGGGAATCAAATTGTGTATCAACCACCACAAAATAAAAAAATAAAATAATATTGTGCATCATGTGGTTTTGACATGAGTAGTACTGAGTTAGGGCAGAGTGCGGTTTCTCCAGTTGTTTTCTTATGGGCAATAAAACCACAACTAACAACTAAAGCCAACTATCAAAAGTTGAAAGCAAGAAAAGCAGAAACAGCATGAAAACAGGACAGGAACAATAAGCATGGCGCACGCTGCTAAAGCACACTGGGCAACTCGCAGTTTTGCAGGAGCACTCTGAACGCCTGGAGTTAAAGAAAGGCCCTTCTGCGGCGGTGATGACAATCTTCGACAACAGTTGCTTGGAAATAACAGTCATGTAGGACAAACTAGTAGTGGCTGTTGATGGGCTCTTTGATTTTACCAACTGTACAGGAAACAGCAGGCCTGGAGGCAAGACGGTGCAGCACTTGAGATTTCAAGTTTTCAATATTTGTAGCATTCATTAACTGTACTAATAGTTTGTGGTTTGCTAAGCAGACTCCTGGACCAGTTGATTTCTCCTCTTTCTGAGGGTCTCACATGGATTTTCCAGCCTCTCACCCTCATTCAGAGCCAAAGCNCCCCCTCCACCACCACATGTTCATTTGTATATATATTTAAACTTTACTTTAAAGCAAGCAGAGTTAGGCTGAGTACAGGTGATGCATTGGCTGCCTTACAGTCAGGACCTTCCTGAGTCCCTCCAGTCGTTAATAATGTAGCTGTTTATCTGAAGTGAGCAAAGAGCATCTGAAGGCAGCAGCATCAGACGATGTTCAGTTCTTTTAACCTGTTGAGATCAACAAATGTCGAGTGAAATGTCATCTCTGGACAACAACGCACACACATACACGTCTTGAATAGTAATAAAATCAGCCGTCTGTGGTTCAGCCTTCTCCGCACAAACCCTTCAGTTTCCATTTCTTTTGAACGCTGATGAAAGGTGGAGGCGAAGAGATGGAGGCGCAGTTATGAGGCACCATTATAATCAACACACGGTTTGAAAAAGCAGAGCTTATTTTGTGTTGTGAGATTTTCTCTTTGTCTGCACGACAAAAGGGGTGGTGATGGGACAGTGGATAAAACACGTGCCTTTTGTGTGAGAGACCCGGGTTCAATTCCCCACTGTGTCACATCCACCCATGTGTCCCTGGGTAAGACACTTAACCCCCTCGTTGCTCCAGAGGCGTGCGACCTCTGACGTTATAGCACTTGTAAATCGCTTTGGATAAAAGCATCAGCTAAATATAAAATACTGAATGCTGGTCAGACATCATGAATAAAAATTCAATTCAATTCAATTTTATTTATATAGCGCCAAATCACAACAACAGTTATCTCACAGCGCTTTTCATAAAG
>JAPMOB010250511.1:0-24428 GCA_029875015.1 Lepomis gibbosus | reverse complement strand
TGCCCACTCAGGTCGAAATACACCATCATTCCTCGCTGGTTTAAAGCACACTGTTGATGTGAAGACTCTCCCAAGTGTAAAGGCTTAATCATGTCGCTTTGTCTGTGCAGCGCTGACAAAAGGCAGAGAACATCAAACCAACACAAAGGAGGCAGTTCTGCTTCTGTAACTGTTCATTTACCAGACAGATTTGTTTTCAATCACAGTCGCAGATGATTTAAAGACGTTACTCTGTGCACTTCATCCACCAAGACCCAGAAATATTTCTCTTGATACAAACTGTACTGTCCATTATTCATTCACAAGTTGAGCATGATTGATTCTCTAAAGAACTTCTTACATTCTGTATTCCCAGCCTGTCATCAATGAGGATCAGGTTTAATTAAGACGAGGGAGGTACCAAATTACATACTTAGATTTTTGAAGTAAAAAACAGAAATCATTATGTGTGAGTTGCTGTTGTTGCAGGCTTTGCTATGAGCTCAATAACAGATGCAGTGTTGGAGGAAGCATTCAGATACTTGTAAGTAAAAGTGTAAGTAAAATTACTAATACCACACCTGTATAGAAAATAATAGTAAAAGTATGTGAGTGTAATAAAAATGTCCTTAAAGCATTAAATGTCCCTGTACCTGTTTTATTCCTATATATTCTCTCATCGGATTCTTCTTCTGCTCTTCTTCTGTAAAGCAGGATGTTACTGCAGTAGCTGCTGAGCTGGAGCTCATTCTGAACTGTTGTTAGTTTCTCCAGTAAATCGATTGGTTTGTAAAGATTCTGCCGCCACAGTCACCCAAAGCCCAACGTGACTCCTTCACAGCGCTCGTTATTAACAAACATTATACTTATTACAATAATTACAACAAATATTCACCTGTGAGAACCATCAAATGAGCTAAACAAAATAGTAGATGAAAGCAGTTATATTAAAATCTAAACCTTTATTAATCAAAAAATAGGTCTTAAAACAGTGTGAAGCACAAAGAGACAGGTTGGCTGAGATATCAGTGAGCCCATAAATCACACTCTAGCTGACATGCAGTAAATATAATGACCAGCAGACACGTTAACCCAGAGCAGGGGGAGCTCACCGTCAGTGTAGGCTACTAGGGGCAGGATGAGCTCTGAGCCAGACCATCAGAACAGAGCAAGGAAACACAGAGACAGCGACTCCCTACCCGCTACCCAAACTAAACACAACTCTATACAGTTGTTACTCATATTTTGTTTATTTTATTATTATTTTATTTTTGTATCTATAAAATATAATATGTTCAAATCATACCCTGACCCCGGGCTCTCTTGACGGATAAAGCAATCGTGGCAGACAGCCACACGACACGCAGCGTGCCAGCTCTTCACGCGGAGGACAAAAGCATAACACGCCCGCGGCTCACCAACAGGTGCCTGTCGGCGAGCCACTCAAAATGTAGGCTTATAAATAAATACACAAAAACGAATGAGTTTTGTAAACCTACACCGTTTTTGTTATAGTTTCTTTTTGTAAAGCCTCGTTTTTATTTTTATTTCAGTTGGAGACAATGTTTTTGCACATCTAGTTTTTGTTATTTTGTTCGTCTTTGTTAACAATATAACCTCGACTTCGACCCAAATGATCCTGTAGCGTCTTTGAAGGGGTTTACAGACATATTCTGAAGGTCACCGACTGGATTGAAGGCTCCTCGATTTTAAATAGTTCCATAAACGCATTTTTATGGGCATTTTGAAAAATCGCATTATCGAATGAAAATTTGAAAAAACTTCCTCAGTTGGTTTTTGCCTTTTTCAAAAAAGGGGAAAATGGTCTATGATAGCGAACATATACCTTACATGACTTTTCTCAGCTCCATGCAGCTGGTTTTGTTTCCAGTTTGCAATCTCTACTTGTTTATTACGTCCATGCGTAACCTCTGACAAAACTATTTGATTTGCATTTTATTTTTAGTTTTTTTTATACTTGAGACATCTAAAAAATTTGCTTGACAAGATGGAAACACAACCAACGACAGCGAGGTGACCAGGAAGCGTCACCTGCGTGTTGTGTATCTATAAAATGTATAAACCTGCTGATTCCCTCTTCTCGGCCTCGAGTTCATCCACAGTTTGAGTCTCTTCTTTTGTTAAGGTCAACCAGCTGGTGACGACAGTCTGCCTCCATGTTTGTTTCTGTCTGAAGTCACATTTGATCACGTGAGATTCTGTGAGACCCCAATTCCCCCGGAACCGCCACTCTGGACTGAATCGTCTGGTTGTGCGTTCCTAAGATTAAAAAGTTAGAAATCAGTTAATTATTTTGTTATGTCTGTCTTATCTCACAAGGAAGAAACTCCCCAGACCTCTGTAGCCCGCTGCTCATCTAATGTAGGCGGCAGGCTTGACAAGGATGAAAGCCATGTGGAATTTTTTTAAAAACAATCTCTGGTTCTGCTCCATCGTGAGTCCGACAGTGATAAAGGACTGCAATCACTTCCAACCAAATTTTAATGAAATATAGTAAGAAGTTTTCCGACCACCTGCTAACAAAGACGACAGAAATAAAATGATTAAATCTTCCTGAAATGAATCAACACGTCTACACGGGATTTTATCGAGCTGTCTTCTTGCTGTCTGCCCCCATCATTTTAATCTGGGCGTCCTTCTTATACATCGTTTTGTGCTTTTCCAAACACTCAGTGTCACCCTGCCTGAAGCTCAGTGAATTCTGGGAAATCTTTCTCGCACGTCTGAACAGGAAGGTGAGAGTGAGTTTTGTGCTGAAAACTGCAAACCTCCCTCTGGAAACTCCCCCTGTATTACCTCATTTGTCATTTTCTTTGTGTTGCTGACCTCTGATTCTGTAACAGCGCTCTGCAGAGTGCGAATAGTTTATGAGACTGTCTCATATTCACAACAGAAAGCGAGCTGTGGGCCCAAGAGAGAAACTGCAGCAGCCGGGAAATTATGTTCATGTTTAAGATGAAATCACAAAATTGGTTTTGACGTTTCACATCAGCGAGGCCCTTGCTGAGCTTACTCAGTGAAAACAAAGGGTCAGGCCCCACAGCTTGTTTCATTTACATCTCCTACAGAGCTGATTACACTCAAATATATATCATTACAGTGTTTGGGGTGTTCTTTTAACCTTTATTGAGTCCAGTAACTTAAGATGTACTGCGACAAATCAGGGAAACAACACTTATGTACACATCATAATCCACACGGCAGTCAACATCAAGAATAACACGTTCATTGCAGTCCTCTGTCCCCCACCAAACTACATCCAAAAAACACAATCTTTTCCAGAGAGTCTGGGTAATGCTTTATTTCCCGTAAAGAAATGTGTCGTTTGGTACTTATTAAAAGGAAAAACAGATTTCAAGAGGATTTTATTCCCTTTCCGTTCTCATTCCCAACTCCTCATACATGGACACTTGGTCAACACCTTTGGCGTTGCTTTTTAACGCCCTAGGTACCCTTCAGCAGTCCAACAACAAAAGCACAGTAATCCAACAATGAAATGACATTGTTTTTGTAGCTACTATAGATTCATAATGCAGTCTTAGCTTTGGCTAACTGTCCTGATGACCTAGGTGAGGTTATTTTGTCAGCATCCCACACTGCTTGAGTGAACTCCATGGCCACCTCTGATCAACATGTAGTCAGTAAATGAGCCACGGCACATACCACTCAGCTGGTTTGGGGGAATATTAGAGGAGGCACACATTATATATGGAAGGATGGGGCAGTGGATAGACACATGCTTTTGGTGTGAGCGACCTGGGTTCAGTTCCCCAATGTGTCCCGGAGATGGACCTCTGAGAAAATAGCAATTGTAAGTTGCTTTGGATAAACTGTATAAATGTGATGTATTGGTGAGGGGTGGGCAACTTGGGCCAAAAACGCCAGGGCCGATTTTCGGTCCCAGTCCAGCCCTGATCACGAGTATTAAATAGGCTAGCAACACCGACTGTGGTGCAGAAGTACCCGGAAAAAAATCATATCAGTACAAAGAAACAGGAAGTACAACACTACGGGCAGACAAACTTCAAAATCAAACTAGAAACATGAGACACAAACACCAACCACCCAGAGAACAGTTACACAATTGCCTCGTGTTATCATCTTTATTTTTATTTTTCAGCGCACAGCAGGTCGACCGAACATGCAGTCCAGCTGTGCAGTTTGTCTACAGGCAAGCATTAGATACAACACCAGGGGGTAGAACAAGTGCACATAAACACAAGGATGCATTAAACAGAATAAAATACTGAACAAACACATAACTGACAAAACATACAGACAAGGAACGAAAACACACGAGGAAGGGCAAAAACATGACAAAGACATCCAGAGGACTTTCTTTGAGAGAACGGCCCGATTTAAACGTAATGTAATCTTCTTTAATATATTTTTGAAGTCTTTATTCTACATGTATGTTGAATTACACTTTTTCCTGTACTTTATTGCACATTTAACTCTCAATAGGCTGCCTAGTTGATTATAGTGTACCAATTGATCACCAAATCTTATAGTACTGTCCAGGAAACTTATTAGGAGTATATTCATAAATTTCACACCTGTACAATAACGTTTCACTGCTTTATTTTACTCCATCCATACCACACTCTGAAATAATATATTAAATCATCCTACACATCTGCAGGTATCTCCTCCTGTAATATTTCTGCATGTATTAGCCCACTAACGCTGCAAATCACTACGTCTGACAGTTTTACAACAATGTTGGATTTACAGCATTTTCAGCTTTCGCCACTCGGCCCACAGTCAGTTTAAACCTCTGATCTCGACATCTGATTGGAGTTTTGCCGACATACTGTGTGTACCTCGCTGTCATATTCAGCGATGGTGTTTACTCAGCGCTGTTTCTGAGATGAGAAAAACATTTTGCTGAGGATTGGCAACAGAACATTACGCGTCAGATGAGTCCTCAGCTGTGCCACACATGCATGAATGTGTGTCTGAGCGTTTCAGCCTCACACGTCCACCCTGAAACTCCCATTTCTGTCATCTCATGCAGGAGCGAGGGGGGGGAATCAATTGCATATTGGCTTTTTCCAACCATCAGTCTTTGAGTCGAGCATTTTTTTTACAGCTTCAGAGAGCAATTTACTCAGCTGTTGGAGGTTCAGATATCTCATGAGTGATTCAGCGTGGCTCCACAATGGCAGCAGGACAGTCCTTCACAGCTCTTGGCTGGAGATAAAGACCAGCTCAGCCTTTGCGTCTCTGCCGGCTTATCTGTCCAGCTCCACTCAGGGGAAGGGCTCCTGTGTGATTGCAGCGCGGCAGAGACTCTGCACAGTAAATGTCATGATATTGCGGGGAGCCTCTGTCTGAGAACATGCCTTGATCGAGTAACTTTTATCTTGGAGCGGTGTTATTTGATGTGATAAATGGGTAAACTCATGAGGAGTTGTGGCTGAGCAGGAACAGATAAAGAAGCAAGGCGAGGGAAAAAAACATGCTAGCAGGGTAAGCACACAAAATAAAAAACACTTGTGTTTTCGCCTTGGTTGAGGAATGAGCAGGGATCCAAAGTCACATCAGTGACGGTGTCATCGCTGAACCTCTAAAGAATGTACTGTAGGTTACGAAACACACTAATGCAGAGATAAACACACCGCAATCACACAGAGGATATATCAAAAAACACAAACCATTAATGGAAATATTTTGTTATTTTTTAACACACACAGGGCGAAGTTCAGCACTGAAGCCATGTGAGTTATTGCACTTCTTTGGCAGAGAAGGCCTCATGCAAACGCTCGTTTGTCAAGGAGGTACACGCATTTGTTTTTATGGCATGTATGTGAGAGAAGCTGGAATCGCAGCACGCAGAGGGCTTTCGTCATCAATAACAAATGTTTGCTCTGCTGGTTTGAAGGATTAAAATGTCTGTTGTCATCTCAGGGCGTCCAATACAAATGCTTTCAGAAAAAGTGACAAATCGTGGTTATTTGAATCTAAAGGTACCCTTCAGCATCTGTATGAGACGGTCTGGGGCGTCTCGTACATTGCCCCCTACCCTTACCACAACCGAAATGTTAGTGCCTAAAGCTAAGTCACTGACTTTATGCATGTCGACTGGCTAAGCCTACCTGCTTGCACATCGGCCATGATGCTGTGTTGCTGCAACGTAGCAAACTGTGTCGTTTCATATGGACGCTAAAGGGGACTTTTAGGGAAAAGGAAACCTTTAGCGTCAAATAATTGTGCTTTGTCACGCTCTCTGAAGGCATCAGTGAAATGACAAAAGAATGTGTTGTCTTGTCTTATAAATTCTGCTTTCCAGGATGTCTGAAGTTTCTCTCTCTTAGGACTCTCAATTTCTCTCTCCGTCTCTCACTCACTGAGGACGACAAGCAGCTTTCCCTATACAGGCTGAACCTCAATATGCTCAACCATAGCCTGTATAAATAAGTGGGCGTGGCCACTGATTTGTAGCCTTGAGTGAGGCATTTTGTCCGTTGCTGTCTTGACTTTTTATGAACCAGATGCGACCATATTGGAACAACAGGTAGAAGCTAGCTAGCTTGGTTTGCTACGTCGCAGCAACACAAAGGAGGCTAACCCTACCAGCTAATACAACGGCTAGCAGTACGGTTAGCCGGACGACATGCATAAAGTCAGTGGCTCAGTTTTAGGCACAAACTTTTGCGATGGTCATGGTAAGGGTAGGAGGCTTCGGTGAGCTATCAAAGCCTTTACACAAACGCCCCCAGGTGTGTCTCATACAAACACTGAAAGGTACCTTTTGCGACAAATAACTATGGTTTGTCGACTTTTCTGAAAGCTTTGGGATTTGATGCTCTGAGATGAGAATGTACTTAGTAGTGGGAAAATGAACCGCCAGATCCTAATTAGCTTTTTCAATAGAGCTGGTTAAATGTACACAGAGCAGCAGACACCTCTATCCTGATTGACAGGTCACTGTGGTAGCAACTTGTCAATCACGGGGTAGTCCCGCCCTAAAGCTTCCCCTGATTTCTGGTCTATGTTCCTCTAAATGGGACCATAATTTACTAAATGAACATCATGCTGTGTTGAAGAAGAATTGTGTCTTTGAATAATTATTTGTTCTCATACTCTACTAAGTATGGTGTACCGCAGGGGTCAGTCTTGGGACCAATTTTATTTTCATTAATTATGCTTCCTTTAGGGCACATTATTCAGAGACATGATATCTCTTTCCACTTTTATGCAGATGATACACAGTTGTACCTGCCCATTACACATGCTGACCCTGAAATGTTAACTTCATTGAATGACTGCCTTAGTTAAAAAACTGGCTGTCCAATAATTTCCTTCAGTTAAACTCCGATAAAACGGAGATCCTCTTCATTGGCCCCAAGCATTTGACAAAACATTTTATGCTGTTTTTTATGCTGTTCACAGATTACCTTGGTTTATCAGATCAAATCAAGCCAGCGGCAAAGAATCTTGGACATTGATTTATGTTTTGAGCAGCACACCACAAAGCTGGTGCAATGTTTTTATCATCTTAGAAACATTTCTAAGATCAGACGTTTTTTAACTTTTAAAGATACTGAGACCATATTACACACTTTTACTTCTTCACATTTGGACTATTGCAACAGTGTCTTTTCCTGCCTGAATCAAAAATATGTTGATCGGCTACAGTATGTTCAGTATTCAGCTGCCAGGCTTCTAACTAGAACCAAGAAACGTGATCATATCACTCCTGTTTTGGCCTCGTTACACTGGCTCCCAGTATGTTTTAGAATTGATTTTAAGATTTTACTTTTTACATTTAAGGCTTTACATGGTCTAGCTAGGGATAAAGATCACTTGGTTGGTTGAAACAGATACAGATAATGGTGTCCTTGCTCATCCCTTGTAACTATAAAACCAGATTGTTGAAACACAAAAATCATTACAAATAAAACAGTTATTGCTACAAAAGTAAATTATGTGACGTCTCTAAAGTGCAAAAATGGTTGTGACTTTAACACACTAAACCTGTTCTGGCCATTTTTAAATCCTTAAAAAAATACTTCACCATCAAGGGGAATTTAAAAATAGATGTAATTTGTGACAGTTTAAAGGACTGCCTTCAGTATTGTTGTACATCTCTTGGACAAGGCTTTTATCCAAGATAGACCTGACGACAGAGAGGGGGATCTGGAGCTTAATGGGTCGATGGAGGGAAACAAAAACATATCAAAGGTCTGTCTGAGGACAGGTCGGTCTGAAAAAAAAAATCACAAGAGGCTGCAATACAAGACATCATCCAATTACCTGTAATTGAAAGGAAATGGAAAAGCTAAGAGCAACAACAGTAACTATACCATTTCAAATCAATGTGTAACTTAAAAAAACAGCTAAATATGATGAAAAGCATGTTTTTTAAAATCTCTATCAGGAAATCTGAAGAGAGACCTTTTTAAGGTGACCATACTTCTGTAGTCGTGCATAAGTTTCTCATAAACAAGAACAAAATCAGAGCCAGAGGAGGAAATAAAGCTGCTGCAGTTACTGACAGAATACAGAAAAAGCTTTGACAGCTGCCGTAGGAAAGAGACAGAAAATGTAATTTTTGCTTTGGTATTATTAGATGTGGTGTCTGCTTTGAATTTTTGGTTTTATTGAACTGCAGGATTAAAACAGAATCTGTCCATGAGTTAAAGAATATTCATTATTCCACGTCTGTATTTTATTACATTCTTCTGGGGTTTTTTTCAATTCTCATATTAGTAAGGGTATTTTTGTAGATGGATTTTTAAAATGTCAAAATATTCTGCACTTGCGTATTTCATATGTACATTTCATATTTCAAATTAGATTATACATTCCTAATTTTACAAATATAACTTTTAGTAACTCATTTTTTTACTTGTTTTTACACGTGTAGGGCTTCACAGTCAAGTTAGCAATGTCTCAACCCCTCAAAGTCTTGGTCTTGTCTCTGACTGAGGCTGAGACAAGATGAAAACTTCGAGATGTTGTGGTCTTGACCACAGGCAGTGGTGCCTTGTGCCTTGTGATCTTGACCACAACCTCTCAAAGTCTTGGTCTTGCCTCTGTCTTGCCCTCCCTTGGTCTTGGTCTTGACTTGGTCTCAACTCCTCAAAGTCTTGGTCTTGACTCAGTCTCTCCCCTTTCCTTGGTCTCGGTATTGACTTGGTATAAACCCTTTAAAGTCTTTGTCTTGTCTCGGTCTCGCCCTCCCTTGGTCTTGGTCTTGACTCAGTCTCTCCTCCTTCCTTGGTCTCGGTCTTGACTTGGTCTAAACCCTTCAAAGTCTTTGTCTTGTCTCGGTCTCGCCCTCCCTTGGTCTTGGTCTTGACTTGGCCTCACTCTCCCTTGGTCTTCGTCTTGGTCTTCACTCAGTCTCGCCTTCCCTTGGTCTTGGTCTTGGTCTTGACTTGGCCTCGCCCTCCCTTGGTCTTGGTCTTGATTTATCCTCTTGGTCTTTACTGGGTCTCAACCTCTCAAAGTCTTGGTCTTGATTCAGTCTCGCCCTCCCTTGGTCTTAGTGTTGACTTGGTCTCAACCGCTCAAAGTCTTGGTCTTGTCTCATCCTTGCCCTCCCTTGGTCTCAACACTTCAATATCTTGGTCTTGGTCTTGACTTGGCATCGACCTCCCTTGTTCTTGATTCATCCTCTTGGTCTTGACTTGTTCTCAACCCCTCAAAGTCTTGGTCATGACTTGGTCTCAGCCCCTCAAAGTCTTGGTCTTGATTCAGTCTTGCCCTCCCTTGGTCTTGACTTGGTCTCAACCCCTCAAAGTCTTGTCTTGTCTCATCCTTGCCCTCCCTTGGTTTCAACACTTCAATATCTTGGTCTTGTGTCGGTCTTGACTTGGCATCGACCTCCCTTGTTCTTGGTCTTGATTCAGTCTTGCCCTCCCTTGGTCTTGACTTGGTCTCAACCCCTCAAAGTCTTGTCTTGTCTTATCCTTGCCCTCCCTTGGTTTCAACTATTCAAAGTCTTGGTTTTGACGTGGCTTCGCCCTCCCTTGTTCTTGGTCTTGATTCATCCTCTTGGTCTTGACTTGTTTTCGACCCTTCAAAGTCTCGCCTTCCCTTGGTCTTGGTCATAACTGGGTCTCGGTTTGGGTGGTCTTTACTACATCATTATTAATAGCAGAGGGTTAACCTGCCTGTACCATCAGAGCTAAATACTACCCGCAGTACTTGTTTATTATGTCACCGTTAATTCACATTTTACCAGTGGGATCAACAGGGGCCTATAATGTGTAAAGCTATCCACATGCAGACCCAAGTCTAGTACCTACAGGACATGATTCATTCATTCAGTTCTGACTTTAGATGTAAATGATATTTCCAGTGTCACCAAGAAAGAGAAAAAAGTGATTCTTCTTCTGATTATATCCACGTCAAACAGCTCAAAGGTTAAATTACTTCACCTTGGGCATTAATTTCCACCTTGAGCCCCGGACTTGTTCACCTCGGTCTGAAGCACCACAGCCTCTCGTGACATGCAATTGCAGGAATAATGTAAGTGTGATTATCCTCTGATCCCCCTCTCCCACTTCTACTTCTGAGGACAAATTCCCCATTTTGAATTCATGGAGTGTCTTTTAAACGAGCTAACGCTGTGCGGCCTTGAGGAACAAGAAGCCGCCCCGCTCAGCTGATAAAGTGGCCTTTTTTTATTCTCTGCATGTGCTTCCTAACACATCCGTAATTTACTGGCCTCTCATTTACATTTTCTGTGAAGACCTAATGTGTGCTTAGCTGTAGGTCGAGGCTTCTCTCTGTAGGTGTCTTCACTTTTTAAAAGGCGCTGATGTGTAAGAACTCACAGATCATTACTGAGCGCTGTCAAAAAGCACAATAACACATTAAAACTGACCTTTTAAGGCAGTGACTCACTTATCCAGAGCGAGAACGCTTCAGACCCTCGATCAGGGATTTTACAAACAAACTATCTGAAGACAGTCAGGGGTCAGAGGTAAAACAGAGAGAGAAGTTCCCTTTTATTATCTTTAAATGCCCAATAAATACAGTATGTGTTTGTTCTGTGCTTCAGTATGATAATGGATGCAGGATTTCTGAGGTATAAATCATTCCCCTGCCTCTGTAGATTCTTACAGAGGCAGGGTCCTTATATCTGTGTTGGAATGTTGGAATGTAACTAAATAGATTTACTCAATACAAAACTTCTTGTACTTTACGTGAGTATTTCCTTATTTCACACTTGTCACTTCTACTCTGCTACATCTCAGAGGCAAAAAATGTACTTTTTACTCCACTACATTTATCTGACAGCTCTAGTTACTAGTTACTTTTCAGATTACTCAAAACTTTCCTGTCCAGATTTGGTGATTAAGCAGCCGGTCCCCACCAGAAAAACAGCTGATTATGCTGCAGCTTAAAGGTGACCAATTATACTGCATTTTCAACCCCACATTGTATTTCTGTGACTCCTGTATCGCAGCTTTGCATGATTCACTTATGCTGTCCTTTTATGCCGGCCCTCATTTAAGCCTATGTCTAAAACAAGCTGTAGATGCTCCTGTCTCTTTAAGTGCTCTGAGAGTCCCCTGTGAACGTTGTAGGTGACTTACGTAATGTACTTATTTTAACCCAAACCATCATCGTTTTCTGCACCTAACCAAATGGTTTAGTGACACTGTAAGTTAATGTCATTAATTAGCTATCTAGCTGCTTTAATACACTTACCTTTCCTACCTTCGTAATTAGCATTTATTTTACTTTAAATGAGCTATGTGATGTTAGCTAGTTGAGAGCACACCCTGTCATTTGATTAGCGTTATGTAATTGTCACTGGTGTTTAGGCATGAGCAGATACACATTTCGACATCAATGTAGAGTTCATAATTTCTTTTTCTGAGTCTTTCTACAATAAGCATGATATTTGTTTTCACTTTGGAATTCAGGAGTTTTACCTGCCATGTAAATGTTAAAACCCAGGTTTGTTATTTCAAATGCATTCAACTTTATTTATATAGCGCTAACTCATAACAAAAGGGAATTGTTGGGTTTCTGTAAATAACTTCAGAGTACGGTCTAGACCTGCTCTTTATGAAAAGCACTATGAGATAACTGTTGTGATTTGGCGCTATAAAAATAAATTGAATTGAATTGAAAAGTCATGTCATTGCACTTTCTATATAGAGCAGGTCTAGACCGAACTTTGTTTAACTTAAAACTTGAAATGGTAAAAATTAGGAATTAGATATAATAATGCAGGCTGTATTTTATGATAGTGTCTTTGGTTCTTGATCTACATTATGTGGGTCTGTTTTGAGAGGCCAGGATGGTCTGCTGTTGTGGGTCTGACTTTCTGGGAGTTTTGCTGTAGAACAGTGACCTCTGACTACAAAGGTTTTCGTGTGGTATGGGGCACCCATCAACGGGAATAACGTGAATTTGATTTATCATCATACACAGACTTCACACATTAGTTAAATAAGGATACTGTATGCGTTGTTTACTGAAGCCTGCTCCTACACTGTACTGGGTTTTCTTTTTGACCTCGAAAAATAAGTACACCCTCCCGGTTGTCACTGTATAATTCACACCCTGATGCTACAAATACATGATAATCTTATAGACCATGATGCATCGTTGAAGATTAAACTACCCTGCAGGATATAAAGGAGTTTAAATGAGCTCGACCTTAATCTACGGCAGTAAAAAGCAACATACACATTGATGCAGGGATATTAATCCAAAAACATCAGGTACAATAGACAAACGCTGACGGGAACATTTAACTAAAACGTCAGTACTTACCTTTATACTTTAAGTAGCCTAAATTTGCTGAAAATACTTACTTATGTCTACTTAAGTAATGCAAGACATTTACTTGAAGTGGAGTATTTTTTACAGTCTAATATTAAAAGATCTGAATACTTTGTATAACAGCAGCAACATAATCAGTGAAAGACAGTTTATGTAAAAGCCAAGCAGAGTAACAGTGAAGCTCGTACTCCTCAGAATCATCAGCGTTTATCATCGCCTCTGCCCATCTGGAGTCGTGTTTTTCTCTGAGTCGTCCTTGAGTCATTCTGCTGTGCTCACAGTGATGTTTTATTTAACCGCCGCTGAGTGCTGCACAGAAGGAAGCCACCGCGTTAAAGTGCGGGGTCAGTGCTCCTCAGACCAAGTTGACAAAATATATACTATCAGAGCAGAAAGCACATTTTATTTATAGAGTGCTTTCTCAAGATACCTGAAGATATTTTCAAGGTAAAAACATCCCAGAGAAGTAAAAACCGGCAGGAGGGAGTGAGGCAGGGGAGAAGGTGGGTGAGGTAGGAGGCGGCCTGGAGTGGGGGGCTTTGTGAGTGAAGAGAAACACCTTGAATTGAATCTGTTGTGGGTCAAGGAGCCAGTGTTCCAGGACACGAGTGCTGTAGTCACAGAAACCGGCATGAGATCACTTTGGATGATGTACCGTAAACTGGGGGGCTCGGCAACCTGGAGCGCACACATTTCAACGATATCAACGCAGATGAAAAAATAAATAACTATCAAAATGACAGTGTTAAAACGAAAAAAACACGGAGCTCAGCAGTCCAGCAAAATTGTGTTATAATAGAATATAATAGAGCTCAAAGAACTGCTGATACCTGTACATCCAAGCCCTGAACACTGTCTGACAGGGCGGAGTCTGAGCCCACCTAATTTCTCTGGCCATTGTGTCGATTATTCATGAAATATTACAAAGCCTCAGATTCCCTTTGTGGGAATTTGATTAAATTCAACATCATTTAGGAAAATGCACCATGTGGGCTACTGACACAGCTTGATTTTGAGACAGTGCCTTAAGGTCAGGATTTAAAGCTGGCCCACCTTACCCGTATAATCAATATTTTATATTATAACAATATGTGACAATGTGAAAGGAGTCTCTGGTAGTGAACCTACAGAGAATTATGAATGAATCTACAGCTCCTCTGCTTTACGGGCCTTTACAGTGAGTTTCAGCTCGTTGTTTATCCGTCCAGCTGCAGCTTTCCTCTCCTGGTTCACTCTCAGGGCTCTCAGAGAAAAAGCTGTAAAAAGCCTTTGTACACGACCTGCTCAGCAGCAAACAGCAGGCAGACACAGTTAGAGACGAGCTGATGAACATAGTGGAGCATTTAGCAGCTAAAGAGACGCGTATTTCCCTCTGGAGCCGGTAGAGAACAAAAAAAAACTCAATCAGGCATTTTAGAAAAGAAGAAAATTTAAAATGTTGGCATTGGTTTTGCAGAATAATATTCATGGTGTTGTCTGGGTCAGCCTGTTCTCACTCCCCGACTCGTCACATATGGACACATGCTCAAGACCCATCGGGGTCAGTCCAACGCAGTGGGGGAAACCCTGTGGTGTCGTTTTTTGACCGTAAAGGCAGGTATATGATATTTAACAGAAAAGACTGAGTAAGGAGGTGGATGGAAGGCCAGAACCCCGACTTTGAACCAGGAGATGGGGTTCATGTCCTGTGTGTATCAAAAAGTCATCAGTACATATTTTTATTTAAGTTACGCGAGCTGCGCAAGTGACGTATGTTACCTTATATGTTATGTTATGTTAACCCAAACCACTTTTCCTAACCTTAACCAAGTACTTTCTGTTGTGTGGTGATGGTGCAATGGATAAGACGCCTGCCTTTGGTGTGAGACCAGGGTTCAATCCCCCACTGTGACACATCCACCAATGTGTCCCTGAGCAAGACACTTAACCCCTCGTTGCTCCAGAGGCGTGCGACCTCTGACATGAATAACAATTGTAAGCCGCTTTGGATAAAAGCGTCAGCTATGTGAATAGATGTAATGTAAATGTTGCCTAGCCAAACTGCAACATTTCACGACTTTAATTTCAAAATGGCGATTTTTCAAAACGCTATCGTTGTATTTTGAAAATCTGCATATTTGTTGTTGCTAACTTGACCGCGGAGCCTTAAACATCTAAAAATGACCCTACTGGGCTACAAGAGAGCCTTGACCAAGCGCCTATGTGTGACGAGTCGGGAGAGAGAATGTGTTGTCTGGGTTGAGCTAAAAGAAGAGTGAATATTGGACTTCCATCCATCAGGTGGACACATAAACAACTCCAAATGAATGCTAATGATGCTTATTAGGGTTTAAGGTTTATGGCCTTTTGTCCTGTCGCTTGACTTTGTGCTTTAGTGCTGCATATTCCCAAAGTTATAATTAATAAAATTACCAAACAGAGAACCTGAGGCTTTTAGCAGCAGATGCCTAATTTGTCCGGCTTGTAATTAAGCCTCGCCTGTCCATTAGATGTAGATGTTTCTCTTGTGCAAGGGTCGCACTGAGGGGGAAAAATAAGGCAGTGTCACCAAAACCTTTTGGAAATGACTGATAGAGGATACTCACCTGGTTCTGTTAGTGTTTACAGCACAACAACGCCTCAGGCCGCTCTGCTTCACAGGCTTAAACAGAAATAGAAAGAGCAGCTTTGTTCTGTTCGACCTCTCAGTCCCGTGTGACTGGAGGCAGTTGTTGCTGATGTGCTTCTTTTGTTCTTTTGATTTATTTTGCTTCTCTCCATTGATAAGCGGCCAAATGTTGATGACCCCCCCCTTCCCCGACTTCATGTACAGACAGTTTGTCGTGCAGCAGCGACAGCAGAGTCTGATATCGGAAAATGTTTCTGAAATTATCGACTGTAAACGTCAGATTTTGGTTTCCGACTCTCGGGATCAAAGTTCTTTCTGGAGCCGCCGTTTATGTCCCGACGTTCAGGCGTCATACCGAGAGAAATCCATCAGGGCGAGCGAAGCACAGAAACCAATTTCTACACCCACAGGAGCAGGAAATAGGGCAGAATGCAATTCAGCTACGAGACAGTTTGAAAAGAAAGCACTCTGGGAAACAGGAAATCACTAAGGCAGATGAGGCAGGGTGAGAAAATGAGTACGCTGAGAAAGTAAATTACAACATTTTATCACAAAATGACCAAACCAGAAAGCGACTCCGCTCAGTGTTAATAACTATGCTTGTTATGTGGAGATATCACGCCTCTACCCAAACTGTAAAACGCCTTGAACTGACATATAAAGGCCTTTTGAATTAATGTGGTTTAAATCTTTCATTATATTGGGCAGTGAAAATATTAGAGGGCTGTTAAAGAGCATCTCAACAAACCAAGAAAAGTATTTTCATCCTCTATTACGTCAACAAACTGAAAGGAGTAATAAATTACTGGCGTGAGACACCTTTAATGTTACTCTTTGTGATTGTGCAGCGATATTATTCTCTTCCTCTACTATGTTTTACCGCTCCTTTATAGTGCAGCAATTAATATTTTACTCTAAATCAAATAACCTGCACATTTTTAATACAGTAATTGTTTCATCTATAAGTTGCCCATCTGTAGTTCACTGAACCCTAATTATTTTAGGGATGCAGCGAATGTTCGGCCACAGAAAATAGCAAAATAGCACTTTCGGCCTAATAAGTCAAAAGACTGAACAAATTTTACCGAACAATAACGTTGACATGTCGGCAGTGTGGAAGTGTTTTAAAGTGTCAGAGAAAGGAGCAAAAATGGCCTTTTGTACGCGGTTTTAGAGTAAGCAGCATCCCGGCTCCTGACAGTGGACAGCAAGGGTTGGGCACGCCGGGTCGGCACGCAGTCATACTTGGAAAGTTTTCCTTTTTTATTCTATTTGTCTTTTGAAGGTTTGTTTGTTTTATTTTGTCTGATGGAGGTCCTACTTCGGGTGGCTCCCAGACCCTTTAGGAGGGAGCCAGCCCAAGGTGGCCACATCCACTTTCTAAACTGCTCCCAGATCGTGAGGAGGTATAAGAGACTGGCAGTCATGTGCAATTATAGATAATTTTAATGTGGAGAATAAAAAATATGGGGACCCAGCCCCCCATGCNGTCCCCCCCCCTAGCTGAATACATGAGGACACCCTCAGAACTGAACAGGAATGTCTAATGTGTAATTGAAAAAAATCAAATAACAAAAATATAATAATTATAATAAAAATAATATATATATATATTTATATACACACGTACACACAACATGCAGACCTGTAAGAATATATATCTAAGAAATTATTAAGATTTAACACTAACAAAAACATAGAAAGTATTTTAACAAGAGCAAAATCAATCATAATACCAACAACAGTAACAAAAGTAGTATTACTATGAATCAAGTGTGTGAAGTCAGTGCTAACATAATTATAGGTCACAGTAAGGCGTCCTACCTGTGCCAAAACGACGCTAAAGGATACCCAGGACGTTAAAAAGCTTGACGCCCTGAGATGATAACGGGTTGTAAGAGTCTGTAAAATATAATTTTGCCTATGGAAGTTTAATCATGACAAAACTATTGAGGGAGCCCAAAGTATATAATTTAAGTAGAGTGTTTTTGCTTTAATCAGGATTTTTAATCAACATTAATCAACATCAGGAAATTAATCAACATTAATTTCAGCAATGAGCGCCGATACTTTTTATTTCCCTGTTTAGGTGATAATTTGTGTGCAATCAGCGTGACATTGCTTTGAAGGCCTCGTAACTGTCCTTTAAAATTTGACAGTAGGCCATTGCCCTTTTTAAGACAGTTATGAGACTGGAGTCACTGGGAGAAATACATCTTTAAAAAAAAACAAATCGTCCTGACATTGTGTCCCATTAGCGACATAGCTACGTTAGCTTGCTAACTGCTGTTTACAGCTAGTTACGTGAAAGATAGCAAGCTTTTTTCCATCTTATCAACGGTCCTCTGTTGAATGAAATTATGTTATACTGTGAACAGCAACAGAAAATAGAAAGGTCATGGAGAGGTCAAAGAGCTGTTGAGGCTGTTCTCAGCGTGTTAGCGTGTTAGCCGTAGCCGTGGTCGTTCACCAACTAGCCCTCTGCCGCTTCCTGGTGCAACCTCAACCATCTTGACATATAAAACTTGTGATCACAAATTAATTCATCTCGTATCTCTGAAAAACAAATAATGAAGTTTTCCACCACTGATTATCCTGATAAAATTATTTACTTTGAATGTTATTCAGCTCTGTTTTTCAGGCTACCTGAAAGCTTTTGTCCGTCACGGACAATCAAAAAGTCATGAAGTCATAATCCCCAGGTAATGAAATAAGTCATGAGCCACTGATATTGAAGGAATCAGATAATGAAGTCAACAAGGACAAGGTTTCTTATCTGGAGGAAACAAGATAATTAGGTCCTGATCTTGAGATGACAGGCATACAGAATATTTTAGCAACTGTGGCGACTCTTCTGACGGACAGAATAAGGCCGGGAGTCAGGTTTGTAAAAAGATTAACATCAAATTGTTCTTTAGGGTGACTTCCGTTTTTACAAATTATAAAGGGACGTAGCACAGAAACATACATTTTCATAATGGTTTTCACTTTCGTGCACCCGTCAGGAACTCCACCTGTTACAAGACAATTTTCTAATGAAATGACGCTTGGTTCTGCGCTTTATTGTCTCTTCTTTGCCTGATTTTTAATTCCAGTGTCTTTTCATGAGAATAAGTGTAAAATAATAAATAAAACAACAGGAACTTTTATCAGCCCTGAGCAGCGTCTGCAGGTATTCCTCTGATGCTGCATCCCAAACACCTTCACCAATAGGGCGGCCTGCATGGGGGTAACCACACATTCTTTGGGGGTTGGGGGCTTTTATTCCTCTCCGATCTAATAACAACATACAGTAAATCCAGGAGAAAGAAGTCAGGACACAAAATCCACAAAGCAACTATAGTCCAGGCGGGAGAGCAGGGCGCAGAGAGGGCAGGATGGTTGGACACAGGTGAAACACATTAGGAAAACACAAAGAAGTCACACAAGACACAGCAGTAAGGACCATTTCAAAATAAAACGGGTACTACAAAACCCCAAACCATAACAAAATCACATTCTCACTCCCAACTAGTCACATATGTGACGCTAGTCAAGACCTTTTTTAACGCCCTGGGTACCTCCTGGATGTTGTTTTTGGACGAGTGGCGCTCCACTGTCAAGTTAGCAACAATATATATGCAGCATCCAGTTAGCATTGAAAATAAAACTAATGCTTATTAATGCCATTAGCAAGCCTAATGGCAAGCCTAATGCCTAACCAAACAACAGTTTGGTTAGGCACCAAAACTACTTGGTTTGGTTTAGGAAATGGTTTGGGTTAAAATAACAACATTGTGTGACTTAAGCTAAGCTATGTAACTTACATGGAAACATTTAACGTTGACTTTTTGTTCACACAGGAAACAAACCCCGGCCTCAGCGGATTTACAGTGGAAATGTTTTTATTTATATAAAGGGAAAATTTAGGAGGTGAATATAAAAATATAACTCAATATAATCAGCAGCTTGTTTTTTTTTTGTTTTTTTTAGCCAGTTACTTTTTTTTGGACGATGCACATTTTTTCATATATTTAAAAATCATGTTTTCTTATTGTGCAAACAAACCTTTCTCAAAGCATTTTGTTAGTTAACATTTCTTGGTGAAACCTATTTTTCTGAACATTTTTTTTTGTAAATTATTTTTATTGTATTTAAAGGGTCATAGACATGACAAGTGAAAATTCAAGACCAGCATATGTTCCCCCTTTACATCCTAACAAAACATATTCTCCACACATGTGAGACCAAACCAGAAAGTCAAAAAGAAAAAAAAGGGGGGTGGGGGAAGAAAAAATTAATAAATAAATAATTATTGAAAAAGGGCTAAATATATAACAATAAATAAAAATGTACTAGACAGATGGTTCATATAGTTAGATGTGCCCATGGTAACCATGCATAGTAGTGGGGTAAAAGCACATAAAGAACTAAGACCTGGAAACATGACTCAAAATCTCAGTCCATGCCAGGCCGTAGAGACCAATCCGGAGTGTATGGGCCCTGTCATCTCCAATATATCCCAGAAAGGGGCCCCAAACATGGGAAAACTTGCATGGTTTGTCCTTAAGCCAGAAGCTTACAGCCTCTAAGGGGCTGAGGTCCATCACGTTCCGGATCCACTGTGAAACTGTGGTGACGGAGTCTGAGATCCACTTAAGAAGAAGACATCTCCACCAGACAGCATCTCCAGCTGCTGTCAAGAAGACAGCAGCACCTTAAGCAACCTCAGCAAGGAGGAGTTAACGCTTAAAGCTGCATGCTGTATTCCCAGGACACAAAAAATAGGTTCCAGGGCCAGTTTTCCCTTCAATGTAATATCAATTTTTGGGCGTCCAAAAATACAGTGAAAGTCTGTACCTTCAACAGTTTTGCACTTGTTACAGTATTTTGAGAGCTGAGGTTTAAACTTACTACATTTCACAGGAGTAATCTGAAGCCTGTGTATGATCCTAAACTGAACTTCCCTAGCTGTGTTGGAAAACAGGCGACCTGCAGAGTTCCACCAGGCGCTGTCCCACTCACTGTCAGGGACGGCGTCTCCAAAATCGGCCTCCCGTGGAGAGCTCACATGAGCCAATGCGGTCATTGTTTGGGATTGACAGAGCGCTATAAAACCCGGGAAACAAGTTTTCTGGCTGGGCTTCTCCACAGCCGAGACAGAAAACCCGTAGGGATGTACCTTAGTAAGAGAGGTGACAAAGCTGCGCAGTTTCTGAACATTTTTAACAAATGCTTTCAAAAAGTGATGCGGACAAAACCAGCAATTTCAAAATCAGGCGACGACATGAATTATTATTAATACTAGTACTTTTCTTTTCATGCCACTACATCTCAGAGGGAGATATTGTACTTTTAACTTCACTTCATTTCTCTAACAACTACTAAGTAAGATTTTTACACATGACACATATAAGGGGTTTATAAATTAGGGCGTTTTGTTATAAATTAAATTACCCAACTGTATACAAGCACAGCTGTACTCTCCAGAATGTATTTTGATTGTTACAACAGTAAAATCTTACTTTTACATGAATCCATGAGTAATAATAATCTCATGACATGATATATGTAATAGTACTACAGTCAGGGGACACATTTCAGGCCAGGTCATGTTTGTAAATGAGAAGTGGTTCTCAAACAGTTTACCTGGATAAATAAAGGTTAAATAAATAAAAAAAAATTTCTGCATTGAGTATTTTTAATTTTAATAATTTAAATACATTTTCCTGATTATATGTACATACTGGTACTTCAGTACCATTTTCATTGCAGAACCTTTACTTGTAACAGAGTACTTCTATTGTGTTGTATTAGTACTTTTACTTAAGTAAAGGATCTGAATACTTGGTCCAGCGCTGGGAATAACTAAAGTCAACATTATCATCACGTTTTTATCACCTCAGATCTTCTCTCATGTGGATTTAGATGGTTGGACATTACGGGAACAACATCCAGAGTATTTAAAATCAACTTTAAAATAATAAAAGTGAAAGATTACAGCTGCAGTGACAGGCAATTTGTTTACTTACTTGCCTTTTCCAAATAAATGTTAATTATAATTAACCCCCAAAATAAAAACTATAATAATTCAGGTGGCACACACCAGACTCTGAACTCTTAACTCCTGGTTTAATATGTAGACTTTCATTCAAAGAAGACCCTGTGTTTTGTCTTCCAGCAGCAGCTCAGTGAATCACTGCCCGGCCATTTCTCCTCTCGTTACCGCTGAAATAATATGCTTGGTGTCACCGGTGCAGCAGCAGCTATTTGTCTGCAGACTAATGGTGTTTACGAGCCTCTGATGCACACTCAAATTGTTTTTTTAAATCATTTTTTAATTGGCCTGTTTTGTCCTTTACCAGTTTAGCACCTTATTATGTTTTCTCCGTCTCGCATCGCTCCAGACGGATTAGCTGTACGGAGAAATTTCATCCAAATATCACAGGAGAGCTCTGCTATTAATAAAGTGCCTATCTGTGCATCTACCTCGCCGTCTGTCTGCGTTCCTGTCAGTGGGAGACCCTCTTCATGTGTTCAAGCCTGCAGTGCAGTAGTATACATTACAGGCACCTGTACTTTTACTTCAGTATTTTCTACTCCACCATCTCTCAGAGGGAGATATTAAAAAAATATTAAACAAAAAGCCCATTAGGTCACATCAGTGTCGCATCCTAAGAGACCTGGACATGTTGAGTTTTGATAACTATATTGCATTTGCAAACCTCATCATGAAGTGTTTGCATGGACAGACTTCTCAGGCTCTTCCTGAGACGGTACAGCCGTTAAAGGCCTTTGGATCAGAAATGCAACTGCAGGGAACTGCAAAATATCTTTTATAGGAAAACATCCCTCGGCCAAACAGTCCTGGCACGACCTGCCTATTGAGCTAAAAACAGAACAAAATCATCTACAATTTAAAACTAAACTGAAGAAGTTTTTAAAAGATAATCAGTCATGTAGTCATGTGTTGGGACNGGGTGGTGTACACGTATGTGTCAATGGTTTTACTGTTACTATGCTTAATGTTTATTGTATATGTAATGTTAAAAGCCTTTCTAGGGACGGGCATTGTAAATTAGCAGTAACTGCTGTGATGATGTGCATTGGAAAGCTGTTGCACAATTCTCTGTTTATAACATCCGTCCCTATCAAGTAAACAAAATTTGTACTTTTAACTTCACTACATTTGTCTGACAGCTTCAGTTACTTTATAAAATACATGAAGAGTTTATCAAATATGATATTTTGTTATAAATTAAACTACCAAACAGTTTATAAAAGTACAGCTTGTTTACACTGTTACACTGAATCTTTCCAGCTTCAGAAATGTGAATGCTTACCCCTTTAATTATTTTAATTTATTTGAATGTAGTGTTTGGACTCTGGAGGCATTTATGCCATTAATGGAGAAAATAATCCCTCCCTTATAATCAGCAGATGAATTCATAAGGAAAATAATTTTTAGCTCCAGTCCGATACAAAATAGTTTAAAATGAGTTCCAGCTTCAGTGAGTTAACCCCTCACACTTTGTAAAAATTTGATTATATCTCTTCATGTGACAACACTGAAGAAATGACACTTTGCTCCAATGTAAAGCTGTGAGTGTGCAGCTTGTATAAAAGTGTAAATCTGCTGTCCCCTCAAAATAACACATCACACAGCCATTAATGTCTAAACTGCTGGCAACAAAAGTGAGGACACCCCTAAGTGAAAATGTCCAAATTGGGCCCAAAGTGTCAGTATTTTGTGTGGCCACCATTATTTTCACCAGAGCTTCACAAGTTGCCACTGGAATCCTCTTCCACTCCTCCATCACGGAGCTGGTGGATGTTGGAGACCTTGTGCTCCTCCACCTTCTGTTTGAGGACGCCGCACAGATGCTCAATAAGGTTTAGGTCTGGAGACATGCTCGGCCATTCCTTTACCCTCAGCTTCTTTAGCGAGGCAGCATCGTCTTGGAGGTGTGATTGGGGTCGTTATCATGTTGGAATACTGCCCTGCGGCCCAGTCCCTGAAGGGAGGGGTTCATGCTCTGCTTCAGTATGTCAGTACATGTTGGCATCCATGGTTCCCTCCATTAACTGGAGCTCCTCAGTGCCGGCAGCACTCATGCAGCCCAGACCACTTCCACCACCGTGCTGGACTGTAGGCAGGACACACTTGTCTTTGTGCTCCTCACCTGGTTGCCACCACACACACGCTTGACACCATCTGACGATAATAAGTTTATCTTTGTCTCATCAGACCACAGGACCATGTCTTTAGTCTGCTTATCTTCAGCAAACTGCTTGCGGGCTTTCTTTTGCATCATCTTTAGAAGAGGCTTCCTTCTGGGACGACAGTCATGCAGACCAGTTTGATGGAGTGTGCGGCGTATGGTCTGAGCCCTGACAGGCAGACCCCCGACCCCTTCAACCTCTGCAGCAATGCTGGCAGCACTCATATGTCTATTTCCCAATGACAACCTCTGGATATGACGCTGAGCATGTGCACTCAGCTTCTTTGGTCGACCTGTTCTGAGTGGAACCTGTCTTGTTGTACCGCTGTATGGTCTTGGCCACCGCGCTGCAGCTCAGTTTCAGGGTCTTGGCAGTCTTCTTATAGCCTCGGCCATCTTTATGTAGAGCAGCCGTTCTTTTGTTTAGAGCCTCAGAGAGTTCTTTGCCTTGAGGTGCCATGTTGAACTTCCAGTGACCAGTATGAGGGAGTGTGAGAGCGAGAGAACACCAAATTTAACACACCTGCTCCCCGTTCACACCTGAGACCTTGTAACACTAACGAGTCACATGATACCGGGGAGGGAAAATGGTTAATTGGGCCCAATATGGACATATTCATTTAGGCCCCGTGTCCACCAAAGAGTTTTTTGCCAGCTGAAAACGCCACCTGCTGTTCTGAAAACGCCTAGCTGCCAGCGCTAGGGTCCGTTTTGGAGGCGCAGTGTTTTTTTTCGAGAAGCTGTGGTTGCTATGATACACAATTTCCGTGGAGCCATGTGCTGCAAGTAGAGCAGCCTACTTAATTTACTGAATGTAAAAATGTCACCACAATGTACGTAGGCCTGCTTGCTCTGGCCCTCGC
>JAPMOB010250510.1:428-89087 GCA_029875015.1 Lepomis gibbosus | reverse complement strand
TTTCAACAGTATGGGTGAAAGAATTAGTTGATTAATCAATTAGAAAATGAATTGGCAACTATTTTGATGATCATTTAGTTCACTTTTTCATGGAAAAAAAACGTTTCTTAATTTCAGCTTTTTAAATTTGAGGATTTGTTGCTTTTTCTTTTTTAATAATTGTAATTTATTTTTAATAATTTTGATATTAATTCATAATAAAAATAATCATTGGTTGTATCTCTAACTGTTAAAAATTAACTGCACCTCAGCCAGCAACAGTAAAATCCTGCTTTTACGTTAACGCATGAGTAATAATTATCCATTTTTAGTAGAACAGTCACAGGGATCATCTTCCTACATTGAGTACTTTTAATTGTAGTAGCCTACTGTAAGTAGTAAAACTTTTTCCTCATTATACTTGCAGACTTTTACTCAAGTAAAATTTTCAATGCAGGACGTTTACTTGTAAAGGAGTCTTGAGTATCTGAATCCTGCACCTCTGCCTTTAGTTAAACGTAGTTGTATACGTTTACTTGGTGACATCATGTGAGATAAAGGAAACTGATATTATGGGTTCGTCCATAATTTACTATTTTTTTTTACCGCGCATGGCAACTTTTAAGTTTCGATTCCAGCAAAGCGACGCTAAGCGGCGAACCAAAACCTATGAAACGGAAGTGAACCTACAGCTGACGCCGTGACGGTGATGTTTACTGTGAGAAGAGACTTAATTCTGTAAAATACACGAACTTTATGTGTGACTGCAGTGAAGTCTGTAGGCTACTGATGTTAATGTTCAGAAGGAATGTCTCGTCTGGTAGTGTGACAGACCCCCGCTTCGGTAGGTAGACCACATTCAGACTGTCTAATGATGATTTATGCTGTTAAATAATCTTAGTGGGTAACTGAGTACATTTACTCGTGTATTGTACTTAGGTTGTTGTAGGTTACTTTATGCTACCTTATTCTTCTACTAAACTACATCAGAGTGAAATATTACTCCACTATTTTATTTATTTATTTATGTAATTACTTTGCGGATTGAAATTATTATAATCAACTAATAAATGATAAATGGTACCACTGTGGGTTTTTGTAATAGATTTGCTTCTATCTACTATATTATATCTACTATATTCTATAATTGATTGGTTGGTTCATCACAAACAAGGTCATTTTAATGTTTCTGATGGTCTGTTACAGGAATGAGAGGCCTCATCAACTACTGTCTGTCCTGCTGTGTTAACACTTTACTGCAGACCTTCTCTGCTACCTGGGAACTTGCAGACCTACTGGACAAGTAAGACAATGAAATTGCATATTCATTATGATCCTGACTTATAAAACAATAAATCCTTAATCACTGGGTGTCTGTTGGTGACCAAGCCAGTCAGGCACATATACACAAAAGGACAGATAATAAAGCACACCATACATGACAGTAAATTAACATTAACTTGAAATAGTTTCCCGCCTTAATCCACGATATAGCATTTATCTGCAAGATTTAAATACTGAACCTATGACTTATTTTAAGAACTCCCCCGTGAATCCTGATGAGTTGGCCAATTACCACATCTATAGTTATAAAAGTAAATCAACACTGTGGCTCTCTGATTGGCCAGACAAAAGCCTCATCTTGACAGACACTAAAGCAGCAGGAAGAACTTACAACTAATCATAAATAGTCGTTTTTATGATATATGAAACAATGTATCATGGGTTAACTCATAAATTATTACTATAAACATCTTTAAAAAGGGGCTGTAAGAATTTTTTTTTCCTTTGTGTAGAGCACCTCAGTGCGAGAGAACAGACGTAAATGTACAGAACAAAGAAGTAACTAAGTAAACAAATTTATTGTACAAACCAACAAATATTTAAACAGGAGCCATAATAAAATGCTCCACTATACTGCTGCTTCACAATGATATATAGATTGAATAAATAAAAACAACAAAAATCCATGCAATCAAATCACTTAAATCAGTTCAGTCACAATAGTGTCCAAACCACAAACAGGCCTAGTTGTAAAGTAGCAGAAATATTAACAGATCTTCCCTTTATAGATAGTGAGTGATAGTAAATAATTGCTATAGATAAAAATTTAATGAAATGATAGCAGCCTTGAGAAGCGAAGAGGGGAGCAGCAAGGCTATGTTACCCAACATTAACATGTGCGCATGCTGTAAAAGTAATATACTGAAATGGTACCTAAGAGACATGTGAGGCTGATGATACACAGAGCAACCTTTAGAGCAATCGTGCAGGGTAACATTGCCGTCAATGGTAATGAGTAAAGATTACTACCCTAATCCCCTTCCCCCAGCCACCCGCCCCGCACCGCTGCTATCCATACAAAACATAGTCAGACTTGCCACTAGCAAGATTGCCCAGCAACATTGCTCAAAAAGTTGCCCCGTGTATCATCAGCCTGATTGTGCCTTCGCAGTATCAAATGCTTTTGATGTGTAAGAACCTCAGAAATCCTAAGCATAGGTGCCTTAGTTCAATGAAAAATTCAGAGAGCTTCAAGATGTCAGAAAGGCACAGGTTTCAACTTGGAAACAACGCTGCTTTTCTCAGGTGCTAAAAAATGAAGGTTAATGAAGGTTTATGAATTGCATAAGGTGGGATGCAGCTGATGTGATAGCGAGAGGTAGTAACGTCCCTCTGCAGCTAAAGAAGGTTCTCGCAGAAATGAAGAGCGACCTCCCTCAGCCTGCTCCCCATCATGACTTCCTCCGCTGTCTGGACAGAAACTGCCTTCGACGTAGGGACAAGCAAATTTACAAAATAAATGTCTCCTACTGATGCAGTTTATCTCACAAGCTCTGACAATGAAGATCTTGTTTTGCAGTTTATGTGCAGCATGATGCTGATGAGGTTTTCCTCTCCATCCTGAACTTGATCCAACAGCAGATGGATGACAAAAATCTGGTTTGTCTTTAATCATTAAGATTTAAATCTTTATTTTTCACCTGTAAGTGCATCATCTATATTTGCTTGAATTTTCTTCCAGGCTCTGGAAATCCAGAATCTGTACAAGATTTGTGTGGAGATGCACCTGGAGTGTTTAAAGTGTTCCTCCGTCCAGTCTCATGTCAGCTACCTGCTCAGCCTGCCTCTGCATATAAAGGAAGATAACAATTCTCTGGTGCTGTTACTTGTTTGTTTAGATGTGGAAGTGGATTGTTTATATTGAACATGTTGGTAAATAAACTCACTGACTTTTTTGCTGAAAGTTAGATGAGATGATCAATACTACTCTTCTTTCTAGATTTGAAGCTACAGCTAGCAGCCAGTTAGCTTAGCAAAGTATAAAGAGTGGGAAAGAGGGGGAATTGGCTAAGTGGTCAAAGGTAGCAAAATCCGCCTTCTAATGCTCACTCATTAAAGGTTATATCTTGGTTAATAACAAGGTTGTAAATAATAAGTGACAATTTGTAGTTTTTCAGGCACAAATAAACACTCAACCTGGAAATAACTTAGAAATTGTAAGATCTAGAGTTGCTGGTGGATGTGTTTTGTTTACCTGTCGACAGTGCGGCTAGCTGTTCCAAGTCCTTATGCTAATTTTCTACAGGAGGTTATGTGCTAGACTTTTTCTTCGCCAGTTACTAAGGAATTGTCCAGAAACATTGTCCCTTAAAACAGCAAATTGATGTATTTACATTTCATCTTTTGTACAGATTAAAAAACAACATAATATGTTAATTACCGAGCTTTAAATGTTTTGGATCTGGTGGATTTTGCTACCTCTGGATAGAGCCAGAGGTTCTCACCCCCTCCATTTTTTATGCTAAGCTAAGCTAACTGGCTGCCACTTTCACATTTATCATACAGACATGACAGTGGTCTTGATTTTCTAATGTAACTCTCATCAAGAAAGCAAATAAACATATTTCCCAAAAAGTCAAACTGTTACTTTGAACTTTCCTGGATTCGAACTTACAAGTATTCCTAACATGAACCTTTTTTAGGAAGACTGCATAGCCTCCTTCTTTGAGCATCAAGAGCTACGGGGCATAGATAGATGCTTTTGTGAAAAATGTGGCATGAAGACTCCATCTAAACAGGTGAGGTTTGGTTTTGAATGCTTCTCAGAAAGTATGAACCAACATAGTTAAACATCATCTTCTTTCTCAGGGTGTCAAACTGCTCTCCCTGCCTCATATCTTGTGCGTGCACCTGAAAAGGTTTCGGAATAACCGTGGCTACACCCGAAAACTTGATTGCAGTGTTACCTTTCCAGAAACCTTTGACATCTCTGAGATTATTAAAGGAGCATTCTCCCCAGACTTTGTCCAGGTACTTTTTTTGATTTATTTCACAAATTATCCGGACATTGTATATGATGTCATCCACAAGTTTAATTTGTTCTTTCAGAATGACTGCAAGTACACTTTGCATGCAGTGGTAGTGCACTCTGGTACTGCAATGTTCGGACACTATACTGCCTACGTTCGTCAGAGGGTGAACAAACGCTGGTACTATGCAGATGACAGCCATGTAGAACAGGTACTTCCAATCTGACTCTCTTTCACTTGAATGCAATTGATTTCTGGCTTGTTGACTTTTACTTTATAAAAATATTTTTAGAATTGAGAACTTCATAATCAATCACAATGCATTATTAGACATGATAGCTAAACTATGTAGATTCCAGTTTCAGAGCTTTGAGGTGCATAAATACTGTATATCTTCAAAATATAAAAAGTGTCCGTTGTGATATTTTGAATCGGAAATGTCTGAAATTGTGTCTTAGGTTTTTCCCTAAAAACAATTATAATGAAATATAGCTTTTTTGTATAACTATAATTCAGTTTAAGGCAAATTTGTGATTAAGTTAGTCTTTGATTTGCATTTCAACTTCTCTCAGGTCTCCTGGGAAGAAGTAAAGACATCATATGGAGGACATCACAGGTAAAATGCTCAACATCAAGATCCACCTTCCAGCACCTCTAAAGCACACATGAGATAACACATGAGATCTAGAAGTGCAAAAAAAAACAATTAAGCAAAACAAACAAATGTTTTTTGCTAAGCTATGCTAGCTCAACTAGCTAAAGTAGCTAATTTTTCCTCTTCACTCCTGCTTCCAGTCTTGATCAATGGTTGGGCAAGTTACTCAAAAATTGTAATAAGTTACTAGTTACTTTTTAGCACTTTTTAACTAATATCATTTTTATAACAGCAGCAAGGAATAAAGTTATGTTGTTTTTTTTTTACAAAACATATAACGTTTCATGCACATGTATTTATTAGAGCAGTATTCAGTGCTTTTACAAAAACATTGCCTAAAACGTTGTTAAAGGCCACTTTTTCTAATTAAGCGCATAAATCACTGGCAGTGGTGGTCGGAGTTTCTTTCTACAAGTTTCGAGTTACTTTGAGGCTGTAGCAGATGCTTCAATAAATTAGATGTAGAATGCTTGCAGTTGAAAGCTTTTTTCTGGTCGCACAAAGTTTACAACGGACAACAGTGTTCTTCTAGACTGTGACACAGTAATTGCAATACTTACAGCTCTCGGAAGAAATTCTTCCTTAAGCTTCTTGGCTAACAGCTTATTTGAACAACACATGTTCTGTGTCGCTGACCTGCCCCACGTCGAGAATGGTGCGTTCAGTAACACAGTGTTACTTCGTTACGTAACTGTAATATTATAACAGTTTTGGAAATAGTAATCCCTTACAGTACTAGTTATTGGAAAAAGTAATATTATTACAGTAACGTGTTACTGAGTAATATTGGTCTTCATTCTAAGCTAAACATCTCCTGGATCCAGCTTCAAAGTCAACATACAGACATGAGAGTGATATTGATCTTCTCTAATTCTCTGCAAGAAAACAAATATTTCTTAAGATGTCAAACTATTCTTTTATTTTTGAGGTTATGTAAAGACCTCTTTAAACAATTTCTGAGAGTTATTCAGAATTATTTTGTGTTACATGAACAGCTCAAATTCTCTTATTTAAAATTGTCCGTCTGAAAACAGCAAACCATGCCTTCAGCAAAATGTTTAAAAAACATGTGACTCCCATTTTGTGCCTGTTTAAACCAGCCTCCGGTTGCTGTTAGAGTTAAATTTAAGATTTTTATTAATAACATTTAAAGCCTTAAATGCTTGACTCCTGCTGATATCATGCAGCTTTTATCTTCCCACTTGCGGAAAGAGCTTTAGATCTTTAGACAAAGCCTTATTGTCCGTTCCTCTGGGAAGATTAAAGGCTAAAGGTGTTTTTGCCATTAGGGCTTTCAAAGTTTTGAACGCTTAAGCAGAGGAAATCCGTCTTGTCTGTCACGTTGTCTTTCAACAGCCTTTCACCTGGTAGTTATATTCTCACTTTTTATTCCTGTTTACTGTAATGAAATGTTCTTTTTGAGTTCCCTTTATCCCTTTTTCCTGCCCTAACTCTGAGAAGCATAACTTTGTTCTGTACATTTACATCAAAATGTTTAATGTTTTTTTTGTTTTTTTTTACAGAGCCACAGCGTACATGTTAATGTACAGAAGAGATTCAAGGGAGCAGGGACAACAACCTGAATTCTCCAGCTGAGTGGATGGATGCTGATGAATAAACTTGGGGTCACGATGTATTGGAATATAACCACAGGAATATAAACACTCATTTGATTGAAATAATTTATTGTAATACATTATTTTATCATACATGGTAAAGGCTTTTCTATTTAATCATTTCCTCATTTCTGCCAAATACCAGTAGGTGGCGTTGAAGACTAAACACAGCGAAGGGTTTTCCACTTTCAGACCACACACACTGTGAACACACTTCGGTGATAATGGGGGGTTGGTTTGAAGAGAATGCTTAGCTTAGATATTCACTGTTTGGGGGGAAATACCTGCTATAGGACTCAGTGTTCATTTTCCTGACACTGCTGTATAATATATGACTCACCCATGGAGAACAATGAATTAATTTTTTCTCATCTGGGCTGCCAAAAACAACAACAACAAAAAATCACCTTCAGTATCTCACTCTGAGTTTATGTATCGCATTTTCTCACTAACTGCAGGCCTTTTACATGATATTATGAAACTGTTTTGAAATGACACCTTGTTGTTTTTTCCGCTCTTGTTCGTACATCAGCACCAGCACATCTTCCACCACCTGAGCTCAAAATGTACATGTATGCACTTACGGTACTGAAAAATGTCTGCTCTTTATATAGTTGTTTTTGAAAAAGTACTGGGGAAACAACAAAAATATGTTAAACGTCACACTTACAGCCACAGTGCTTAAATGTTCGGTATAGCCTGTCAGCAGAGCCTCTAAAGTTCCCACTGACTTCGCCAAGAGTCGGGGGACCGTGTGAAATGATGCCTATGTGCTGCAGAGCTCTGACAGAATGGAACATGTCTGCACAGTGCCACAGGCAGCAGGCCTCATGCTTAGTCATCTCACTGCCATGTAGCTCAAGCGCAGTTTTCTGTTTAGGGGGTATCTTCCTCCCACATTCAGACCGAAGACCAGGGCTTGATGTGTATATTATGGTTCTAGATTTGAGTCACAGGTATGGTTCGATGTTTCACACTGAATTTGTGACTTTCCTCTGACTTGTACAAGTAAGAAGCTGACATTGAAAACATTAATAGCAATAAAGACTATTGACACATACTTAGAGATTTACAATTGTTGCATGATCGAAAATGTTGAGATTAGTGGGTACAGGAATTACAAGCAATATCATGCATTGTTATTATCTGTTAGTACCAGCTGTGCAGGAAGCGCTCAGATCATTCAGTTAAAGCAGCTATAATCTGTATTTTTATATCAACAGTGTGCAATGTGCAATGCGAAAAGGGTTGCTTGTAGTGACAAACGCTCAGAGAATTGTCACCTAACTCTGCATTTCCCCTCAAATCTATGGAACTGTTAAGCATCTGCTCATTGTTTTGGTTTTCCGGGCTTACATTTTATTGTTTTGTTTCGCTCTGATGCTTTCATAATGTTTTTTTCTCTCTATCTCTAATCTCTTTACTCTAAATGTCCACTGTAATTCTACCTGCCCAACACTAATCAGCATACAACGTTAGCAACTGATGTTAGTAAGTATAGCATTTAGCAGCTTAAGAGCCACATATTTCCCTCAGGATATTGTAGATGCCATGAACTGACAAAAAGAGAGTATTGAATATTGGACTTACGTTCATCAGGTGGCTAAAAACATGCCTACAAATGAATTCCAATGTTGCTCCGATGTCTGTGGGAGATGTAAATAAAGTGTAAAGTTAAAAGGTGGTCATATGTCGTTGTGTTCACAGCTTGTATCTGCTACTTCCAAATAGCCAAAAAATCTGTTATTGCAGTTGAAAATAAACAGTGTAAAGATCTGTCGCAAGTAAAAGTCATGCATTCAAGGGCAGAAGTATTGTCAGCAGAATGTAGCTACTTAAAAGTAAAAGTCCTCTATATGCATAATTATTATTTGATTACCGTGTTGGAAAGTAACAGTTATTGCAGTACTGTACCATACTGTAGCTTCCAATTAATTGTACTTCACTGTATTTCAGAGAGAAATATTGTACTTTTTACTCCACTACATTTATCAAACACCTATAGGCTATTAGGTGGTTACTTTTCAGATAGCATCAATACTTAAATTTCCAATAATAAAAGATAAAACACTAAGGCCCTTCTGCATGTCAATAATTTCAATATTTCAATATTATATTATATTAAATTTCAATTTTATTAGTCCATGTTCCTAATAATACCACTGTACATTTTTGAATGCTAGACTTATACTTATAATAGAGTATTATCATATTGTGGTATTTGTACTTTAACTTAACTAAAAGGATCTACAGTAAATGCTTTTTACACCACTTTCATCATTATTATGCATTAGTGTGTAAGCCGCATATTAATGTTGTAACTGGTCGAGGTGGAGCTAATTTAAGTATTTTATCTACTGATGCATAGTTTAATCTTAAAAATGCATCATGTTTTATTTGTTGATTATCTAAATCTACAAATGAACTATTAAGTTAAGCTGTCAGGTACATGTAGTGAAGTAAAAATATTTCTCTAAAAGTACAACACCTCAGAACTGTGCTACAGTACTTGTTACTTTTCTCCACCATACTCTGTTTGTAATAAGGCACATTTGGTATATACATTACCAGACTTATTGTCCAGATTGTAAACAACTGAAATTGTAGACGCGACATCAGAATCTGACTTTGAATATAATAACTCCTCCGTTTCCAAAGAACTGATTCTCCTCTTTGTAGGGTTTTAATTAATAATTCATGTACGACCATGTGTCATATAGGTGTTAGAGGAGCACCTGTGCAGCAGCACCCTGACAATGACCATATCAAAGACACTAACAATGCAATTGTATGACATATGCAGCAACACTCTGAGGCCTCAGTCTGACTGAACGTCTGGACGTCTTAGTTTCTTTTCAAGCACGTGTCACACATGCATGAGATCTTTGTCTCTATTGTTTGAGGTTGAGCTCTGGCCCCTGGATACAGTTACTCAGACACTTTATGGCAGATCATAATCTCTGCAATTTAGTTTTAGCTCTTTATCATGGTCAGGTGTAAGACATTTAGCCAAGGACACCTTATGCTGTATTGTTTTGGCATGTCACTTCACCAGCAGTGATAGCGATTGGCACGTTAAATCTGTAAAAAACACAATTAAAGCAGATATATGGTGTGAACATCCCGCCCCAGTAGACACAGGGATGGTATCCCTGAAGCTTTGCAGTGTGGCAACACTTAAACTGTTTTCTTTGGAGAATATATTGAGGTTCATTAATGCTTTTTAGTCATTGTTGATGCGTGTTTACCAGTTACTAGGTGAGCACACGACTGTGATGTATCAAGGAGAAAATGGAATTTGGCTATTTGAGAACCACTCTTAAATTTTCCCTTTTTGTGTGGTGGATTTCACAGGCTTAAATAAATGCCTGTGCCTTACTTGACTTTTTTTTTAAAGTGACAGCCAGACACCCAGCCATCAAGTATTCCAGCCCTCTGTCTATTTGATGATGATCACCTATTATGTAATTTCGTTATACTGTTCTGCCATACAAAGGGAGAGAGCAGTAACAACAGAAACAGTGAAGGCAAACTGTGTAACAGATACAAAAGTTGTTTCTTCCAATACTTTGTTTAAAACCAAATGCAAAAGTAATATCATTCCCAGTAACCTCAGCTGTAGCCTACGTTGTGGTTATTGCTAATTCCCAAATGTTAGCATGCCAAATAACATGGAGAACATTTTTTCTGCTTAACTTCAACATGTTAACATGTTCACATTAGCATTCAGCTAAGTACAGCTTCGCAGAGCTACTAGTATGGCTTTAGATTAGTTTTGTTAGGGTGATATTAAAGGTTAATATGTTGTTGTTGTTTTTTTCCAAGGCTAAATGTTCATGAATACTTCCCTATGTCAATGTGTTGAAATCACCCACCTTGCAGCCTACTGATGTTATACTCCTTGATTTGTGGGCAAGACAGTTTTCTTGACTGGTTGAATGGATTTTTACTTGTCAAACTGCATTTGAAACTTTCTGCCTTCGTTCTTTTGCAAGGATCGTACCAATCAATCTCTTACAATATTAGTTTATATCAAGAGGCACATGCTAGGAACATAAGACACTGAGAACATAGGGATGAGCCCATCATAAATTCACAGCCAGAGGGCAACTACAGTTTAGCACGGATTTTTGGTCCGTTTTGTAGTAAATACAAGTTTTATATGATGTTTTCACAGCATTAGCCATTTCTATGGCATAACAACTCTTTATATGATAAAACAGATGTCATAAAGGAAAGTTACTACATTTTGGCTTTGTTAGAGCTGCCGGTTTCATTAAGAATTTACATCTTCTTGTTTTATTTTTGCAGCCTTAAAAAGGAACTAATTCATGCACTGTCTCTACACAGTTCCCCATTTCTGTTCACGACAGTGAATTGTGAATGGTGGCTGGTCTTGCCTGTAGTCCTCCCCTATGAGATGACTGTGTAAAGGAAGATGTTTCCCCCTAATCCAAAACTGAGACCCTTTAACAAGCCCCATCCTGACTGCCCCTCATCTTCTCTAATCCTGTAGGATCAGCATATCTCTGGATACTCCAGGGGTTGTAAGGCAGCTCACAGCTATATTTTTTGGTTACACAATGAGGTTTCAAATAGGAAATGATTCTCTTTCGCTCTCTGGCCTGGTGACCATGGTGAAGTGTGCTTTTGTAAATAGCAAACATTAACAGTCTGCTGCATGACTTGAGGTGTTCCCCCTCATATTAAAAAAATGGAAATCAGATAAAGTAGCACACAAAATGTTTCCACCTATTTCTTCATAAAAGGAAAATCCTGCCTAATACAAATGACCTCAGTCCAGAAGTAAACCCTAATTAAAGACATCTTGGGAGGTTTGTCTATGATCCGCTTTGATTTGTGACCTGTGACCCTCTAATTTCAAAATGGCTGCTCTTGGTTCATATTTAGGTCATAGTGCTGACTTCTGGCACTAAGTGTTTCTTTCTTTCTTTAAGTGTCTGTGAATGTACTGCAGTGATTTCACTGGAATTTGTATGAGCGGCCATGTCGAGGAAGGAACCTTATCTATCCCTAGTGAGTTCATAAAATTTCCTTTCTGGTGATAGAAGGAGATTCTGGTCAACACAAAGTTTGCCTCTCTTCACGTGCTTGGTTGTCCTCCCTGCGATTCTTAGCAGGCTGAGTATAATAAATAAAACATCTGCTGAATTTTCTAGGAAAAGGGGCGTTGAACAGTCAAACTGCTAAAAGTGAACAGAAAATTTGGTCTGGTTTGGTTTGGACCAGAACTGAGGTTTATTCACTTTCATTTTGGTCGACTCAAAATGGCACTACTATTTAGTGGCTAATGATATGTATTTGACTCTGTTACTTTTCATGTTACTTCTATTTACTACAAAGTGGATTTACAACCAAGAGGAGTTGGCAGCATGTTACATATATTGGTTCTCACAGTAGGTAGGCGGAGGCCCCTTGATAATTGTGGTCATGACATGCTGGGATATATGACCTGATGCCCCACCCTTGTCTTCATAGTTCTGTTGTTGCCCTTCAGTTAGCACCTTATCTGAGCTCCTTATCAGACTCAAGATCCAGTGAAGATCAGCCGTCATCTCAGACGCTGGGCTGCTCAGGTTACAGGTGATATGGCTTTACTGATGGGCACAGGTAACTGACTCTCTCTCAGTCTGTGAGACCTGCCTCAAAAGCGAGCTCCTGCTCTGACATGTACACTGCAACACCGCACTGGTGGCTCCTCCATCAGTCCCACCAGTATGAATGACTTTTTATTTATGACATAGTATTCTTTCCTTTTGGTTATGGAGTGCTATACATCAACCTCAGAATTGCAATGAATCCCACTCAAATGAAAGTAAGAATGAAATTATTTTGTGACTTGTTGGGAGAAAACATTAGTAGTATCATAATAAATCCTCATCTTCACATGGCATCCCTCAAATTTAAATCCTCCTTCGCCGGCCTCTTGCCATACAAGAATGAATGGAATTACACCTTGAGGCTGACCGCTGCTTTAGCGTTCCAGCTCTCAGCTAGCGATAAGCTCACAACAACCTGTTAACTGCTGCAGACACACACTTCAGCTGTGCTTGTGCGTGTATGCCAATCAGTTGCTACACCAGCGCTCCAGTTAATGATTTGTACAGTAAAAGAAAAACCTGACAGGGAGAGAACTCATAACGAAACTGGCCTAGATGCACACAATGCAGTTTCTTTTCACTTCTCCTTGGTGCACCTTGCCATGTTTAAGAGACTTGACCCAGGTTCTGCTCTTCACTCACTCTGTAATATGGGCTGGGCACCTTGAGAAGTGAGCTATCCATTGTCATCAAACCTCTTTGACCTGCTCTCTCCTTCAGCCTCTCCTATTTCCGCACAAAGACTCTCTAATGCCAGGTAGCTGGTGCTGGCATTCCTGTTGCATTCCACCATGGGGAAGTTGCTGGGATCAGGATGAAAAATGCCTGAAACAAAGGCCTACTCTCATTCACAGGGTTTAGGGTTCTGTGGGAAAGTCCAGGCTGGACAGAGGTTGGATGGCAGAGGAATGTGAAGCAGGGCATAGCTCACACAGTCTCTACAGCACAGATTCAAAGACACATTGACAAGGTTGAGGTCTTCTTATAGAGAGGAGTCAGCTGTCATGAAAGAGGATGATAGGACTCAGTATATACCTCATTTATCATGTTTACAGGCAGTTAAGTCATCCATTATGCAGACATGGTGGGTAAGACTTTGATTGGATGTATGGGTGGAATCTTTGTCCTTTTCCCCTCAAAACCGGCACTTGCCTTTATAGCGACAGCAGAAAAAGATGGCATGCAGTAAAGCAGTAGTTCCCAACTTGTTTAGCTTATGCACCCCTAATGCATTTTTAGAAATACGCTTATTCACTTTGTGGTGGAGAATTAGATAAGAAGATTCATACCATGCTGAAATATGTCTGTTAAATATGAAACTATAGCCAGCAACAGTTTAGCTTACCTTAGATCAAAGTCTTGAAACAGGAGGAAACATCTACCAAACAATGTCCAGCACATCAGCCTCCTAAAATGCTACTTTGTTGTTTTTACTTTGTTGTTTTCTACTAATTAAATAAACATGATATAACCTGTTAATTAGTGAGCTATAGAGGTGCTGGCAGGTGGATATGGTTACCATTTAGCTAAGCTAGGCCATCTGTTTCCCTTAAAGACTGGCTTTATGCTAAGCTAAGCTAACTGGCTGGCTGTAGCCATATATTTAACAGACAGATATGAGACTGGTATTAAGCTTGAATAAAGAAGCAGGATTTTGTGTGATCTTTTTTTTTGTACAATCAAATTTTAGGGATCCTATTTCGCTTTCCTGTTTTGACCCCCAGGCCATGAATCACTGCAATAAAGGTCCCTACACCTGACACAAAAAAAAGAGACATTGTAATTACATGATCAATACCTTCAATCGCTACACCCTCAGCTGAAAATGAATGACAGCTCCTCCTCTTACTATTCATTAATCATTATTTATTACTCTACTAGTTTTTCATTTGTAAAGGTATGAAGTCCATTCCTTTACCGCCTCATGCTGAGGTTAAGTGCCTGACCTCGCTTCACCCACCCTCCCCTGAGTCATATCTGAACCTCGGCTTGGGAAGATTTAGAGAGGAATTTACTGTCAAAGCTTTTTCTCTCTCCCACAACAAATACCAACAGATATTCTTGATAATGAATCTTCACTTATGAGGGAGAGAAGGGCAGTAAGATGAGCAATGTTTAAGGTTGTTTCAAATTAAAGCTGATGATATATTTTAGTGGGATTTAATAATCAAAGGCTACAGGTAATTTATTTTTAACCATGTTAGCACTATGGCTCCGGGCATTGCAATGTCGCTCGGTCCATCCACCACTTTGGTTCAGATTGAAATATTTCAACAACTATTGGATGGATTGCCATATAGTTTTGTACAGATATTCATGATCCAAAAGATGGATGAATCTCTGAGTTTGGTGATGCCCTGATTTTTTTTTAGCACCCCCACTGAGGTTGACATTAGTTGCTTTGAGTGAAACGTCTGAACAACAGTAATTCATGTCTCCATCAGTTTGAATTGTGAGCCCTTTTAATCAGGTCAAAATTTTAAGTTGTTTTTTGTTTAACACTTTGGTTTATGACTAAATACCTGCAGAGATGATAAGTTTCCCAGAATTTGCAAATGCTCACATGCTAACATGCTAAAATAAGATGGTGAACATAGTAAACATAGTACCTGCTCAATAGCTTGTTAGCATTGTTGTTGATGTATGCTCAAAGCACTGCTGTGCCTAAACCTCACGGAGCAACCAGCACAACTGTAGATGCTTAGTCTTGTTATCCAAAATTGGCAATAAAACTCCTCCTGCTCTCTCATTTTCATATAACCCACACAGAGTAAAACTGGCCTACAGTATATTTCTGAATGTATAAACAGCAGGCACAATGCTAACCTCTGTGGTTGGCATTTTACTGCTGTCAAACAGGATGACTTCCTGAGTATTGTCAGAATGGATATCATCAGTGAATAATATTGCTTTTCCACATTTCACACATAATTTGCAGCTTGCTTTACCTGTAAACATTGTCTATCTCTACACATGAATGAATGCTGACAGTTGTTGATAGACCTTTTTCCTCAAACTTTTTCTCATGAAGATAAAATCACAGCTGAGCACACCTAAACAGTTAAAGCTGCCATTTGTTTACACTCTGAGCTGTGGCCTGCTATCAGCTCAGGCTATATATCATTGTCTATACGTAGTGTGTGGTTGTGCGGCATTGGATATGGAGTATGTGGGGAAATGAGAGGAGATCTGTTGCAGCCCACATGCCCCTTTAGATTCTCTGATGTGGTTTCAAGACTTCCTCGGAAATGCAAGGCCTTCTGGGATAGCACTTAAGTGGTCTCCAGAGTTTTGTGAGCGTGTGTTTCGAGTGTGAATGAGCGCATGATCCTGTATCTTAGTGTATCTCACTGTCTTTTCCGCCACTCTCAGTGTTATTGTTACACTGTGTTCTTTGATATTTAAGGACACAGTTGGCTGCCAGTGGCTTTCCAATGAATGAGGTAGTGTTGCTACAAAAGAAAGGGCACAGCAGACTATATCACACAGGTGATCTTTTTTTCGGGTGGGGCACATTGATAACATACTGTATAAACGGCTCTGCCTCTGAAACAGCACTTCCGCCTCACATCTGTAAAACACACAGACCATGAAACACAATGACATTACCACTGTTTTTTCATGGGTTGTTATCAGTCTTATTCAAATAGGTGCTCTGGCTTATGAGATAAACAGTGAGCTATTATCTTTGCTATCTCCAGTCTGTTGCACTCCTAACAGGCTGTGATGCATTAGGGACTGCTTTAAAGGATAATAAGTGAGTTTAGATTAGGAAAAATGTTAATGTTCAGGGATATTTAATACCTTTTAGATTTTTTTATGCTTTCCTGCTTTCATAAGTGGATAAGGCTGCTGAGAGGCCCAGCCCCTCTCATCTGCAGCCTGTTATGGCGGAGCGAGAGGATGACATCATATTGGTCTCAGAGCGGCGGCTGGTAATTGGCCCGCTCTCCTCCTCCAGCGGCACGGGCCAAACAGAACACACAAGTGGAGCCAGGCAATGCAAGTCAGATGCACCGGGTTTTTCCAGAGTGACTGGTGGGGCCTCAGTGCAGACTGAGAGCCAAGAGGCCTCGAAGAGGGGTGTACCGATCCAACTGTAAATGTCATAAATGAATGAAGGGCCTCAACTCAAAATGAAATCTGATATAATGCGCCCCTGGCCAGCCTGTTTGATCTGCTGTACAATCCACTGCTGTAGTCGTCTGGATAACTGCGCCTATTCTCTGTGATATGACACTGCAAAAGCATTTTCATGTGGAAGTTTTGTGAGAGCCAATGTCAACGAGCTCTCAGCCCACACAAAGTTCCATTACAGTGAGATTGAACTGCTGCACCTCTGGGCTGCAGACGATTCGCAGCCAGTGATTGTGTGTAATATTAAAATCAGTGTGCAATTTCTCAGTTATGAAGAAATTCACATGCCTCGCAATCCGGATGTATTACTGATGATAGATGATGTAAAGCTCCACAAGGCATTCATCTGAAATTCCTAGCACATGTGAATAATGGCCAGAGGATGAAACATCTGGAAATAAGGTTAAACCTCTGCAGGTTCAGATGTGTGTCTTGTAGATGAAAATCCCATCAGCAGGACAATAACATGTAAAAACGACTAATCCTATTAGTTTTTTAAGCACCGTTTTGATGTGGCAACATGAGTAAAGACTAATTGTGTGAATGAGACCTGGTTTCTACCCTGTGGCCAGTCTCACACACAGCATATGGGCTGGGCAGAGATGTTGTATACCTCTGTTCTAATAAAGCACAGTCTTTATCTTTTATAGAGGCTGCTCAGTCATCATACCACCATGTTTCCTGCTATGTAGTGGTTGTACAAAAAACAGAGGTGTACTGATCTTCTGATTACACAGGCAGAGAATTACATAAACTTCTCTGTTATCATCTAAAAGAAAAATTGTGAGAACACGTTTGGAGTCTAGAGTCTGTGTGGGAAAACATGCGTTCCTGCTGTGTCAAAAGAGGGTGCAGTGCTCAGCATGTTGGCACGTGCCCATCCGCCTCTCTCTTGCCCATTGTTGTTTCCCCACATCAGTGACAGATAAATGGATGTCAGTTGTGAACAGAAGGTCACATTGAGCTTGTAGGTGGTGAGAACATCAGAGTTCCTGTCACAGCCAAGACGCAACTCAGCGTCTGTGGGCAAAAATGGCTGACTGAGCCAAAAAATTGCTCTCACTGAAGTCTCCGATTGCTTTCACTCTCAGTGCTCAGGTGCTGCACTGAGCTGTGAAGTTGTGCACTGCATTCACTCAGCGTAGGTGTTGTTACTGTGATTAAATAAATAGAATATTTGTTATATGTTTAATGGATTTTAATATTTTGTTGCCTGAAAGATGAGATAAAGATTGGTGGTGCACCCGACAAAAGTCACAAGTCACTCTCACTCTTTCCTTTAAGGCAGATAGTGAAAATCAAGTTGTGTTCATAGTCCTTATCTTAACTTTCATTTATTGATATTTTGGCCATTTTTTGGCAGTGCAACCTGCTGAAAACCCATTGTTGGCATATTATCACCTTCTAAAGTTGTTGCGGTTAGCGTGTTAGCAAACACTTGTCTATTTACACATTCAGCTGTTTACTAGCTAGTCGCTAACTTTTTCTGTCTGCCGTTTGGTGCTGGGCAGGTTGTAGAGTATTTTTTGTATAGTATATATTTCTATCTTTTTCTACTGCAGGTGTAAATGAGGTTGAACAAAGATGTGAAGTTGTGGGACGTAAAACTAAAACAAGGTGTTCAGAAATGCTGAAGCTAAATGGGAATTGCAGATTTGTGAAATAATTCAATTTCACTTTAATCATTTCATCACCATGAGCAAAGGTCTTTCACATTATCATGTTAATAATAAATTGTTAATATTAAAAAACCCGGGATTCAAACTTATCTTCCACTAGTCCCTAGGTGTATTGTCGATAAGCCTTTTAGCTCTTGAGAGAAATGTTTGTTGAAGCATTCATACAATAACAGTTTGGTTGGTGTGAAACCAGTTACTATGATAATAATGACTTAGCCTTTTCACTTCCTATCATAAGTCATGTGAGGACAGAGAGGTCCATTTAAAAGGGCAGGTGGCTATGTAAAATCCCCTCAAAGAGCTGGTTAAAGCTTGACTTTAAATGTGAACTTAAGAGCACAAAGTTCCCATGTGGCCTTTGTTTCACTTTTTGCTGTCGCTGATTTGCACATTTCCCAGTACATCCTCTCTGTCTCAGCTGGTGAGCTAGCTGTCGAGGCAGAAACTGCACCAGAGGGAGGAAATGATTATAGCATAGGGGAATGTGTTATCACTTTCTCCCTCTTGTGCATGCTCCCTCAACCAGTTGAATGTCATATATGTGTGTGTCTTATCTGTAATATGAGAAAGACGCACATTTCACAACTTTGAACAAGAATGACACGTGTCCTCCATTTTTTAGATTTGAACGCTTCCGCGTGTCATGTCAAGACGATTAGTCTGTCTGGACATGTGCAGTGAAATATTAAATGTCTTGTAGGGTGTTGTGTGGCTGCACAGTGGAAAAGTCTATATCATGTTCCCCATCCATCAAACATTGCTCTCTGCATGAAGCAGACCCAGCAGTTGTTGGCCAATTGATACCTTTGTTGTTCCTCTCTGTTGAACCACAATAGTCTCTAGTCACAACCCTCAGCTGCTGTTAGTTCACCTCATATTCTGCCTGTCTGTCTTAAACATTCCTGCCTCATTCTTTCTCTCAAAGCAATGTTAAACTTGAAGCTGGTTGACTTTAGATCATGAAGGTGTTCATCTCAGAAATGTAAACTAAGTAGCAGGTAGGAGAGAGAGGTAGGAGCGGGGTGATTTGTTGCCTGTGGAGAAGTTGAGCCACCCCTTGTTTTTTGGCAAGCATAGACAAAATTAGTTTTTGAATACACATTTTTGAAGAGTTGATCATTTTACTCACCCTGTGATTTTTGTTAAAATGGCAGTGATGGGGTAATTTGAGCCAAAAGACCTGGGGGAAGTTGAGCCAGATATTTTACTGTAATTTTATATTGCATTTTTATACATCACTGAAATGTTATGACATTATGCATTTTAGACCGGAAACCATCATCGTCGTGCTTCTATAAATGGAAAACAGACAGGCTTTAGCTCCTTTTGTGAATTTGGACAGAGTAGTGGGAGAGGTACAAAATGGGAATCCATGCATCAGGTGGCACAGAACAATAAGATGACAATAAGCAGAATGACTTTAAATATACATTTATAGGAAACAACTAGGGAACAAAACTACAATGTTTTACTATGAAATGCAATTAAATGTTGGGAAAAATGCCATTGATGTCACTGACCAACATGTGACTCAACTTATCCTTCTCCCCTGGCGCAATATATTTAAGTTGTAAAACCTTAATTTGATGCCTTTTTGGCATTAATCATTGTCACAGACTTAACATGATATCTATGTTTGAACAACATAAAAGGCTCAGTTTTATAATTAATTTGAACTAATACCAATTTAATAAATTACCTTATAAATAAACACATTTAAATATGTGATTTAGTAGCATAATCAAACTAAATTACATGAATTTCACCACAGTCAGAGGCTGTAGATATTGCTACTTAGCTCTCCATTATGATTAAATTAAGCTAAAGCCTTATTTATGTGGTGTAAACAAACTCAATACTAAGATGTTAGAGCATCGAAATTGACTTTTAATTACAGGATAAACAGTAGAAACTGTGTAAAATTTATATCACCTAATCATTTTTATATGGTAGTAAGATGTCAAAAAGTTTTATTCTGGTCTAACTCAATATAGTTGGTGTTATGATGTAGGAATTAACCATCACAGGTGGAGAGAGGAGCCGCACCTTGAAAGCCTTGGCAGCTTTTCATGCATAGCAAACAGCCACATGTGTCGAACTTCTCCTCCCACGCTGCACATTTCACACATTCCTCAAGAATGTTTGCTTTTTTTACCAGGTCAAGACAATGAATCCAACGCTGCATTGTGGCTCTCACTAGCTTTGTGCAGCTTTAGGAGGTCATTCCATAAGACTATTTCATCTTGCGCAATTTGTTCTATGCCCAGTCATCAGTTTTTCTCCTGTCCCATTGAAAGTCTTGGTTCTCCCAGTGAGTATTTATGTCTTCATGGGCTAACCATAAAGAGAGCCTCCCTGTGCTTTCATTTCCTCAGTGACAGTGGGAATCCTGACCAAGGGCTTGAGCTCTGGCCGTGGCTCTAACCATAACATATGCCCCACTACTTCCTGTTATCAATGGTTACATAAGGTTCGGAAACAAAGACATCCTAGGTTGTCAGGGAAGCAGCATGCAAGTTTTATAGTGACATTGAAAATGTTTTTACAGTAGGATAGTATATCACAGAATATATTGCACAGAAGGAAATACTTCAGTTCTTTATAGTATGCAAAACTGTACACTTCCATAAAATAAGACCAAGTCTACGGCTATGCTAGCAGCTTTGTGAGGCTGTACTTTGGCCATAGACTGTTTATTACTGGATGCCACTCCACAGATTTGAATGGAGAGCAGTGAAGCCAGTTTTCGACCAATAAAATACTACTACAGGGCTACTTCCTGTTGGCACCAGCGTCTACTGCGCATGATTGCACAGCATAACCGTGATTTAATGATGTAAAGCAACGGCAGAAACACCGTAATTCTGGTAGCTGCATAGCTGCGGCAACAAAATGTTTCATGGCTCAGAGTGTTTGCCTGACTCGGATCGTCACTGTTTAATCAGCTCACCTGCAAGACTCACCTGCCAAACACCAACGCAGCGTCACTGATGGCCAAATAGTTACGATAAGGTTACATCTGTCATGTGCGACGGGATGTCACAGGGTTTTGATGACATTGAACCTTCCATGCAGGCTTTGGTCAGCTTCGCTGTTCCAACTGTGGCTTACCCTCTTGACTTTGGCACAGGTGGTGCTGTGAGCTAAATGCTGATGTCATGCTAACATGCTCACTCTGACAATGCTAACATTCTGATGTTTCGTGGGCATACTGTTTACAATGTTCATGATCTCAATTAAATGTGTTAGCATGCTAACATTTGCTAGTTAGCATTAAACACGAAGTACAGCTGAGGGACATTATTTTGAAGTTTTGGACAAATTGAAATTTTGACCTGATATGAAAGGTCAGGGTACCAAAGTTAATACAATTCATGCTTTAGGGACCATGACTGTTTTGAGATATATCACTGGATAACTTGTTGGTGGTACCAGGAGAGCTGTAAGGACAACGCAGTTACAGGTATCAAAAGAAGGTTTACTGTGTCATATGTTGTCTTACATAGATACATTATGTAGGTCACTACAATAGGATGGATTCCCCTTACGGATAGTGCTGAGGAAGCAGAGTGACATAGCCAGAACTTCAGCAGAGCTCCCCAGGGACGAGGCCTCGGTCCTGGGAAGCAGTGGCCGAGGATCAATTGGACCATTGCAGCTTCAGGCCGCAGCAAGATTGTGAACCTCCTTCTTTCCCAGCGTGGGCCAGCCCACAGCTGACATCTGAACAACGACTAGAAAAAGTCCTATTCCTCCCAGACTTTCGGTGGGAAGAATTGATGAGTTTCTCTGCTTTGACTCTAGGCAAAAAGGAAAAAGTTTTCTACTGGGCGGTAACTATTATCAAGGGGCCTGATAGACTTCTACACATGGCAGTCCTTGTGGGAATATTAATTTGGCTCAAATCTCATGTTTACAGGAGTGTGAAATGATTTTGTGTGTGCGTAGCATGTTGTATCATGATCAGTCTGATCCACCTCATAGCTTGGGGGGCTCTTAGCTCGGTAACAAAGCCCTGGTATCTGGTTCTGCAAGCTTGATATTTGATTAAGACTAATCTCCAGGTTTTGAGTTCAACTGGTTTTGTCTAGGGTGGAAGTACTTTTTGCTCTCTTTCTCTCTCTTAACTAAAGCTCAGCCTGTTTAACTGGATTTTAAGTTCTCTGTAAAAAGGCTGCACCCAAAGTAATCTGCAAAGGGAATAATACCTGGGAAATGATGACTCATCTGTCTAAGGATGGCAAATTGCAGGCAAAAAAATAACAATATTTACAGGAAAAAAATGACACTTTGGGAGAAACTCTATTCCCTCTAAACAAGATTGATACCTCTCATGTCTGAACAGTAAATATGTAGCTTGTAGCAACCCGTAAATGGGCCGACACATATCCCTACATAAAACTATAACTTTTTTACACTTGGATTAAACAAAGGTGATATAACATGTTAATTAGAGAGCTTTAAAGATGCTAGCAGGCAGATGTTTCCCCCTGTTTCCTGTGTTTATGCTAAGCAAAGGCTAACCGTCTCCTGGCTGTAGCATCATATTTAAGGGACAGACATGAATGGTGTCAATATTCTGACCTAACGCTCTGCAAGACCTTGAGTGAAATTTCAAATTGTTACCATAGCTGTGTAATTTGTAGAAAGAGGCTTGGAATTACTGCAGATTTAATCTTTATGTGAGATGATGGGGAAAGTTACTGTTTTTCATATTCCTGCACTTGAGTGAGAAACTTAAGTCATGTTGCCCAGTATGTGAAATCCATTGGCATAGTCAGAGGCAGGATACAGGTTCAAGCTAATGATCTGGGTGCCAACAGGCAGGTTGGCCCCTCTGCTCCACTGGACCTCCACTGGACCCCCCACCCATAACAAGATCAAAGCCAGGCTGGATGTCAGGGGACAGAGGAGAATGATACTGTCATCCAACCCTGACCATGCCACTGCCACGCTAATTCATATCATGGCATTTCCTGCAGATAGGCCTGGTATGCCTTTTTATTTTTTATTCTTGGACTCTCTGGAATGCCAAATTACACAATATGCAAGAGAAACATTGGATTTCGCCATCACCCGAAGTGTTTATTTGTTTGCATTGCAAACTGTGGTGGTAAGCTCAGCGCAAGCCAGAGATGGACCAAAAATTGCTTTGTGGTTGAAGTAAAGTGGTCGTTTCAGGACTATATTATGCTATATAGGCTTTGCTTCCTGTATTTCACACACTCTTCCTTTGTCTTCTATGCTTAATTGGATAAATGTAGTCTGTTTTGCAATGCCATAGTCGGCCAAGAATGCTAGAATGGTTTCAATTTTAGACAAAGTCATTACAACAAGGGTTACCTCACAGAAACAATATTTCCCACTCCCACTTAGATCTATTAAACTGACAATACTTATCAGTGTGCACTGATGTGTTTGGCCTGGCTACAGTTCATGGCCTGTTTCCCTATTTGCAATACATGAGGACCATTGTTGTGGCAGGCTCCAACTCTCATAACTGATAACAGGTTGATTTACATCCTTCTGTTTGAATGCATGAGATGTTATGAGGGGAATCGGGGCCTTTTGAGTCCTCTTGCTGAATTTAATCAAGAAATGAGACCAATGAGATGAATTAAGGTTGGAGCTGACTCAGCCTTACAGAGGCCTCTTTATACTTCTGCCGAAGTTGAGGGGGCCCAGGGTTAGCATGCATCACACACAGGAAAACACCAGGCAGCTCCCAGACAGTTCAGGCCCTTGCAGTGTGTCCCTGAATCTGTGTCTGCTCGCTGTTTATAAGTAGCATATCGCCTCACTAGAGCCACTTTCAAAGAGCTATTCGTTCACATAGTGAGGCCCCCCATTTCCTCCTCTCTCTCAGGAGGGAAATGTAAGTTTTCAGGAGTAGAACTGTTGCAGAGTCTAAGGGAAGTGAATGGACGAAGAAAGCAATGTTATTTGTGGAACAGTGAGGCCCATTGGCTTAAAATAAACTCACACAAAATGACTTACTGGAAATTTCTCAGTCCTCTGCTGCTGATTAATGCCTCATTTTTTCTATGGGTGCAGAGACTGTTTGAGAGAAAGACACATAGAGAAAGGCTAACTTTTGTTTGATCCAAGGTCATTGAGTGGCCAGCTGCAAGGCCCTCTATCTACCCCTGGGATCCATCTTCCTATTGGACATCCTGTCCCTGATGAATTGTCACTCTTCTCATTTAAGATCACACAGAGGAAGCAGGACGCTGCCAGGACACACCCACTGGTCGTTGCCGACCAATCAGCTTGCTCCAGTTGTCCAGCATCCTTCACACTCAGAAAACCACAGCTGCCACAGGAGCTCCTCCACCGGAATTTTTGTTTGTGTCCTTCCTTCCCTAATCTCTGACCACACACACTTGTTCACTTGTGACAGGCAGCCGCTGGCTCTTGGCCCCAGACCAACCCCCCCAACCCACGTCTTCTGCACCGCCCTGAGACATCTGTGTGTTGTGAAGCAAATGAGCAGGAAAGCTGGGGGAACTTCAGAGTTCGACTGTTGGAACAGAACAAGGGGGCCCCCACAGCAGAGTTATATAACAGCAAGAAATCAAGCTGTATTCTCACATGAAGAACATTACTCTCTTTTGCAGACACATGCTGACCTCTCATACCATGAACATGGACATTACTTTACATGCATGCATGTCTTTTTGCAGTCTGGACAGACGCAAAACTCATCCTGACATCTAAGTGATTTTTTCTAGACATGAAGTTTCTTCTCTGTGAAATGGAGAGGATGTGATCTCATCCAATTAAAATCCAGCCAATGTCGCTTGCTGTTGATGACTTAATCCAGGCATCCTCTTTGTGCTAAGTGTCCCCTACCCAGACCCACACATAGAAAAATTTGTGTTCTTCAAGGATTTATACAGTATGTCTGAAAAATTCTCCCAATATTGCAAATTTAGGACCATTCTCACAATCAAAAGCAAGCAAAAGTTTGACATTTTGGGTAAGATGCTTATTTACTTTTTGGCAGAGAGTTAGATGAGAAGATTGACATCATTCCTGCAGCAGGTTAGGTTAGCACAAAGACTGGAAACAGGATCAGCTAGTGTGGCACATAACCCTTCATAAAACAACAAGTATTTGTTTTTACACTTTTGTTTTTGTGCGGATTAAACACGATAAATATGACTTGTTAATTAATGAGCTTTAGATCTGCAGCTAGATGGATTTTGTTTTCTTTGGACAGAGCCAATATAGTGTTTCCCATTTTTCCAGTGTTTTTTCTAGGCTAAGCTAACTGGCTGCTGTCTTTAGCTTCACATTTAATAGGCAGACATAAGAGCGATACTGATCTCCTCATCTAACTCTCCACCAGAAAGTGAATAATTGCATATTCTCAAAATGTCAACCTATCCTGTTAAAGGAGTCTTTACAGCAGCGTAGAGCGTTTTGCAGTATATGTTCTTTCACCTTATTGAAACCCTTTTGTTTAAATTGTACCCTCTTCCTCTTTCTTCCCCTGTCTGCTATTACTCCTGAGTGCATGGTGGAGAATAGGGCAATGTTCTTGGAGGCTCTGGAAGGAGTGAGGGATGCAAGCTGTCAGACGTCAGACTTACGTATACAGACTTAATGGAGGAGGGGGGAGATTCAGCAGTGACCAAGGCCCAAACTGTAGAAAAGAAACCCTCTTGTGTTCATGACCCAGGCGACTAAAGACCAGGCCCGGATGTTGCCATCTGTCCCGTCATTGTCTCCTCAAATGTTGGCATGTGCATTTGAATGATGGCTTTCAGTTTAGCCAAAACATTCCTAAGACACAGTGTGGGAAACACCCTCTTGTTCCTGTGCTGATTTGATGACGCTCCATTTGTTTTCTAATCTTGCTGCATATTTGTGTTCAAATTAACTGGTTGCGCCACAGGGCCTCCAATCACATCTCTAATCAAGGATTGATTGTGGGAGTTACTTAAGCATTAGGGAAGTGGGCTTTACACAGCCAAAAAATATAATTATGAGATACCGGTTAGAGAAAAGCACAGCAACTGTTGGTGCAGCGCTGCACTGAACTTCTCCTGGAAAGCACCTTCTTTCCCACTTTTTCCCTCAGCCACTCTGCAATGAGTGGCATTGACAGGATGGCTTTGATGTGTGGCACTCATGATAGACGCGCTCCATGCTGCTGATAACCTGACCAGAATAGCATGTGAAAGGGCAAGGACATGCGACTACTTTTCATGTTTGGGAATGAGTGTTTAGTCCACTTCCAGCAGGGTGTAATCAGTTGATGTGAAAGCATATAGAATGCAACCATGTGACAGACAGAAGCCACTTTATCTACTCTGCCGGCAGAGCTACACCAGCTATCGTTCAGCACTGGGAGGAGTGTTCACCACTGTTCACACCACAGCATTCCAGCCATAGCATCCTCTTCTCTACTGTCAGTAAACCCAAACAGCCAGCTTGACTCAGAGCACATGGGCAACCTGTAATCAAGCTTGGCCCTGAACCTGGCATGTAAAAGTAAATCCTGTGTTTATATCCGAGAGAGGCCTCCCTCATGGAGCAACTTACTTGATCTTGCACAGGAAATACACAAGATGATGTTAAGCTTCAAACCAGTCTCTGGGATTAAACATCTTAAACATCTTGACAATGGCCCTCCACCTCTTCTCTCTTTCTCTGTCTTTGTCTCTTTCTCTTGATCTGTGGCAGTCTGCCCATCTCCGGGCCCCTGTGCTCTGGTGGGTTCAGTGGACTGGTATGCAGTAGGAATCTTTGGATCAAGGTGATTTCACGCTCCTCCACGTTTTCCCAGGGCTTTGGGCGCTCTCTGTTACCTCGGTGCAGCCCGGAGTGTGTGATAGTGGCTGACATGTGTTATCATAGGACACATGCACTAATAGCATCAACAGGGTAAGACTGCTTCATCTGTCTAACACCTCTGTTTCCCTCAAGTGTCAGGCTTTGACTGTCTGGTATGTTAGGCTTCTTTAGCCTCTTGCGGAGAGACACCCTTTGGACAAAAATACTGACCCAGGGATTTGTCAGCCTCTCCGTGAACATACAAAGGGATAACCCTCTGACATGAAATCTCAATTCTAAGATGAATCCTCTCAAACACACACCCTCTCCTTTGAACTAGAACTAATCTTGCTAACCTTGACATTCCCTCAGAGACAGTTCCCAGTCTCACTTCACAGTCTGCTCTCATAATAGCTCCACAGTGTCTCTTTTTTTTCTCTCAATGAAACTCCATATCTCATTCAGCTCTCTGGTGGCAACTGTGAAACAAGGAAGTTTGTGAAGTTGTTCCAGTGAGAAGTGGTTCAGATCAGCTCTTGTCATTCAGTTGAGAACTCTGACTGTGAATATGCTTACACATGTTCGGTAGTAGCAAATGGTCATGCATGAAAAGATTTTCTTTGATAAGGAATTTAGCACTTACTGCACAGAGAAAACACATAGAACTGAAATGGCCTTCAGACATCAAATGTGACAGTGAGTTGACAAACTCATGACTTCCTCTTCTATTAAAATCCTACCTTTTACTGATTAGATCTTGTTTTAGGAAGACAATCTAACAAACACTTTCAGACATCCTGGAGACACCATAAGCACTCTCTGCAGATTTACATGTCCATCCTCATACTCTCATGCCAAAGGACTTCCTTTGTGGAAAACTTTTCCCTGGAAAGGGATCAACATGCCGTCCACACCCTTTGCCATAAGGATGTCTGCAACATCACACGGTGTCGCATGGATCCCAGCTCATGTGGCAGGACTGTGACCTAATTAAAAGCACCAATGGTTTCAGAGAGGCTGTGTACTGACTGTAAGCAGGCGATCACCATCATCAGATAGTAAACAAACTGCTGCTGTGTACCAAGACACACATCATAACAAGACTAAGTGTCTACAGCTATGCCAGCTTGAGGATGTACTTAAACTAAATGCTGTTGACAGCATGCTGACATGCTCACGCTGCATTCCATTTACCTCAGTAGTCAGGGGTCGGAGCTGGGAATGACGTCACACCCGAGTTGACAGCATATCAGTTACAAGTCAGAAAGCCACGCTTGGCCAGCCATTGTTTAAAACTAGCCAAGTTAGCCATTGTTACCAACGCTGGTTGATAAAAAACGCATTGCGCTGTATTTACGCATACTAAACACATAAGCAACATGTCCACAGACAGCAATTGGACAGTACTATGTGGACGAAAATTTCAGTGCAAATACATTAAACTAACTGTTAATAGTCGAAACAGCCGTCTTGGATCAGGAAGTCGGGTGTAGTGCAGTTCCCCTGAGATTTGGAGTCGGAAATCCGACTTGAAATTTTCAACTGGGAACTCAAAAATTCCGATTTCCCAGTACAACTGAAAAGCACCATGACAATGACAATGCTTACCGCTAATTTTTAGCAGGCATAATGTTCACCATCTTAGTTTAGGGTGTTATTATGATAACATTTGCAAATTAGCTATAAACACAAAGTACAATTGAAGAAAATGGGAATTAATTTTAGCGGATGATGGAGCTATAGCCTATCACCAAAGGGATCATAAAAGTGGTCCCTTTGGTGATATGCACCCATGCACCCATTAGGGCCACCTCATCCTGAGGTAGACCTAATGGGTGCATCAAATTTTATGACAATCCATATAGTTATCAAGACATTTCACTCAAACCCATAAAATGTCGACTTCACAGTGATGAGAAATGCTAAAGGAAAAGTCAGAGGATTACTAAAGTCAGAGAGATTCATCCTCTGAGGATCATGAATGTTTGTATGTCATGGCAACCCATCTGGTAGTTGTTTAGATATTTCAGTCTGGATCAAATTGGTGGATCAACATGCTGTTAACTGAGAAATTTAATAGCAGAAATTAGTAATGTCACAGAATCTGTACTGAAAAATGATATAAAATAAGCAGAAGTTTAGCCATCCCCACAAATATACAATAGCTTCACTTTGGTGTTGATTTTGATCTTTATTTGGACCACTACAGATAACCAGAATGGCACTTAGCTAGCTAGAAGCCATCCAGCTAATCAGCCAGCTAGCCAGCCAGCTAACTTCAAACATTGCTGCTGTTGTAGTTTGTCTTGTCACAATAAGGTTGATGACAAAAAAAGTTTCAATGTAAAACTGAACATGTGCACATTTCTAGCTGTAAAGAAAGTCCAGTGTTATGAGTGAAATGTAAGTTGAATGAGAGATATTTCTTCTCCATATTCAGATAGAAACATGATCCTATTAAAACTGAGTAGCAGATAACTTTAATGCAGATGGTAGCTTGTAAGATAGCAGCAGAGAACTAAAGGATTAGGAACTCTTCGTGCACCAATGTCTGCTTGTTACCTTTTGAGGGAGAGTATTAATAAGAGTTTTGTTGCAGTCAGTCCCTGGTTCATTGCATTGTCCTCCTATATGTCAGGACATCTGGGTTGGAGATATACATAATAGCAGACAGTGCAAAGTGCTGATTTGTACCATAAACTGCATATAAGAATATAAACTGTCTATGATTTGTATACCAGTCATGTGGCATTTTTCCAGTTTTCAATACAGCTTGTTCTTGTTGATGTTCACGCTTATGCTGCCTCCCAAAAAGTTAATATAGGCTATATAATATGCCCCATATAATATAAGATCTTTTTTTTTCACAAACTGTGTGATTTGGGGGCTCAAGCAATCGTTTTTCGTTTTTCAGAGGTCAGGACAACTACAATAACCGATACTAACCTAACTATAAACTGACTGGTATTTCATGTATGGTAAGTATTAACTATTTTTTTCTACTTGTGTTTGTCTAGCATTTTCATGATATTTGTTTCAGCCGAAATTCACAAATTTGTATATCTCATGTTTATTCTGTTCATTTTCTACGATGTGCTGACTTTTTTCATAATTACATCAATTTTTCATTTCAGTGTTTTCTATATTTGAATCTAATTTCAGTTGTTTAGTTTAATTTAACTATGTTTAAGATGTTAGTTGTTGGAATATGATGATAATGCCGCTAATGCTGATTATTATTATCATTGCTATTATTATTATTATTATTATTATTATTATTATTATTAGTAGTAGTAGTAGTAGTAGTAGTAGTAGTAGTAGTAGTAGTAGTAGTAGTTATTATTTTATTTTATTATTTTATTAGTTATTGTTATTATTATTTTATGCAGATGCATCTAAAGGCACTATAAAACTACTAAAACAAATATGTAATTACTATGTCCATTGTTGTTATTAATATTATTTCATGCAGAGGCATCTGAAAGCACCATAAAAGTAGTTTGCAGACTAAACCAGTTGTGAAGCAGATGAAATCTACGTCATGGTCGGCGTGTCTGTCTCTTTCAAAGAAAGTAAGAAAGTAGAGCACAGGAAAAGACTGAATAACGAGGCCGGATGCCAATCAAGAAGTTTATAGAAGAGCAGCAGTTACAGGAGAAGGCTTTGTGCAACAGCGGCTTTTATTTTGAAATCTGTAACCGGATTTTGTATTTCTCGGAGTGTCCTCTTTGAAACCACAGAGGAAGAAGCTCACTGAGAGGCAGCAGGACTGGAGCAAACCCAGCAGTCTCAGCCTCATGCTTCATCCTGGGCACTTCTCCTCCTCCTGTCGACAAAATTGTGACAATATTTATTATTTTTAATTTTTATTCTTTAGCTCAAAAACCAAAAAAAAAAAAACAAAACAAAAGGAGAGGAGGGGGAGAAGGGGGCGAGTCATGGAGCTTTATTGCCTGGAGTCGGACATAGCCGTGAAAGCCCAGCCTGACCCAAACATCCTCTATGATGACAGAGTGTTGCAAAGTTTATTAACAATTGAGGACAGGTTTTTACCTCAATGCTCATATTTCCAGCGGGTCCAGAAGGATATTCAGCCTTATATGAGACGAATGGTTGCAGGTTGGATGCACGAGGTTTGTGGGCATTTCATGCATTGATGAGCTAACGTATCTTAAGCTAATAAGTTGTTGTTTTTTGCATGTTTTCAAACATCTTTAAGGTAACTTTAGCTCATAAACTGGATGATTTTAGCTCATACAGAGTTGTCATGGTTGTTATTTGACAATTGAATGAGAATGAGTCACCAAAGGCGTGGGAGAGTCGGAAATTCCACCACGAAGAAAATTCAGCTTCAAAGAAATAGCCTAGCTAGATATTTACATTGGTTAACAGCTAGAAAGTTGGTACTTTTTGCTAACTAGCTAGCTCAGGCGTCAGAGGGAAGTTAATCTTAATTTACATGATCGAAACCCCGACGTTTCCTCTTCATAAGAATTGTTATTAATTTTTTAAACCAACTCAAGCGCGTTGCCTCTGGTCGGACAACGTGCATGCATAACGTTAACCACTTTCATTTTTGAACATGAAAAAACACTTCATGTTAGCAAAATATTCTTTTTGTAACTGTCGGAAACTGTTTTTACATAACTTCTGAACATTGTGCACGCGTTTTAAAGCTCCTAGATGATATCTTTTGATTTTTAAATATTTTATAAAAAATGAAACCCCCCCCAACAAGGAAGAGGAGTTGAATGGCGACGGATTTTGCTGAACGACTTCCTATTGAACTAATTTGTTTCTTGCCGTGCCCAGACTTTGCAGCCTTTAACTGAGTGAAGAGATATCAAATATTTGTGATTTAACCTTTAACCCAAAAGATAACACTAGCATGGAAAAATCACAGGAAAACCACCCTCATGTTAAGGAACATGATCTGCTGTTCTGCTTTAAACCATAGTCTAGATAATAGTCTTGGTTCTTTTATATTTTCTTTTACATTTTAGCTAACATGTGTTTTTATATTTTTGTTTCATTTTAGGTGTGTGAAGAGGAGAAGAGTAACGAAGACGTCTTCCCTTTAGCCATTAATTATTTGGACAGATTTTTAGCAGTAATGCCCACAAGAAAGAGTTATTTGCAGCTGCTGGGAGCTGTGTGCATTTTCCTGGCCTCCAAGTTAAAAGACTGCAGGCCGCTATCAGCAGACAAACTTTGCATGTACACAGACAACTCCATCACACCACGGGAACTGCTGGTAAGACCTGGAATTTCAAAAGGCCCCATTCATTCATGAGAGGATAAAAATGCAGTGTCATATTTTGGGATGATTTTATAATACTAATAGCTATATTGGTTTCACATGAAGTATTCCATTTTCCTGTGCACAATACAGCCACATCCTTTCTTAGGATCCATGTGGACTGAAGAAGCGTGTGATGCCATCTAGTGCCAGTTATGCAGCATGGAATTTGGATATCTTGCAGAACATGGAGCTTCTCTGTAACTCAGTTAGATATAGAACAGTATCTACTAAAAAAAGCACCCAAAATAGTCTTGCTTACTTTCCCACATATGTATTATTAAACAAGAGGAGTATATCTCTTTATGGCATTTACAGGAATACTTTTAATTCTTTGTTAGTAACAGGCATCAACACTTTCTAGATCCGAAGTGAACATCTTCAAATCGCTTGCCTGTCTAACAGTCCAAAAACCAAAGGTATCAAGTTGTCAAAACATCAACATCCACATAAGCTTGGTCTGGAGCGTTCTATCAAATAAGCAGATTAAATTAGTTCAGTTGCAATGTACCTCTAGATGTTTGGGCTCCATGATTCTGAGATATTCAGTTCACTATCACAGAGTTAAGATGAACAGTATAGCTGAATTGATTAGTTTATCGACAGAAATATGTATTGTTTCAGTAATTTTTCAAGCAAAAATGCCATAAAATCTGTGGTTTTAGAGTCTCCAAAATGCGTATGTGCAGCTCTTTGTTTTCTTTTGCGATAGTAAACTGTGTAACTTTGGGTTTTGGACTGTTGGATGGACAAAGCAAGGAATTTAAAGATGACAAATTATAAATAAAAAAACAGATAATGGCCATTTTCTGACATTTTGAAGACGATGTATAATCTATAAGGCAATGATCAGTTGCAACTCTAAATAGAAGCAGGTTTGTCAGTCGACTGATCTGTAAATCAATTTGAGGCAAGGACTGCTTATTTGGACCAAACAGCTCCACATGCTCTCTATACATCCTCCTGTGTTGCCTGCAGCTGTTAAGGGAAATGACACTGTTGAGGGAAATGACATTCATCCCATTGGATGTTCCATATTGTCGTAAGACTCCAGATTTCTGGATATCCTGACAGGATGCACAGAGATGGCAGCAAGAGCCAGTGAAAGATGTTGCAGCTCTACCTTGTAATGAACACTCTGCTGCTGCTGCCGGTGCTGCTTCAGCTGGAAGAGAGAAGTTAAGGGGGTGGAAGGGCGGTTGTTTCGGGGCAGCTGTCCAGGAAGTGAGCGCACCGACAGCAAACCTCCGCCCTGCTCATCTCAAAGTCAGCAATCTCCACAAGGGCTAAAATAAGTTGAATGCAAGGCTGTGTGTGTGGCAGGTTATGTACAGGAAACCTATGTAAATGTGAGTGGTGGCTGACATTTCAGAAGTCAGATACGCGTTTGGTGATCGGGGGGACTGTCCCTGCCGTCAATGGGGTTTTGGTGTTTACTACGTTGGCTTTTTAGGTGATACAAGTGAAATGTTTAATTCATCAGCAGTAATACATCACAGTGTAAAAAAATGTTCAATATATTGAACAGTTCACTCTGAGTTTAGTTGCTTTTGCTTACTGTCACTTCACATGGATGTAATCATAACCTTAAAAATGTGAAGCAAATTTAAATTATATTTATTATTTATGTCTGTTTCAGCATTGCTGCTTCTTAGACTACATGGCTGATTAAAATACTAATTGAATACACTTCAATTAGTATTTTGATCAGCCATGTTTCTCTGCTACACGTGTCAGATTAAAAGAAACACACACATAAAACTTGTCTTTGTAATGTGTTCGTGGGTAGCATGAACATTAGGAATCATTTCAGGATGATCTATCTGCTGTCTGGTGACTGACCAGTCCTCTACATATGGCAGACATCATGGTCTTGTTTTTCACAACATGAAGAGACAATAAGTGATTTCATGAGGGACCAATATGAAAAATCAGGAAATGCTGCAAACTGCCAACTTTTACAGACCTGCTCTGACGCCTTCCTGCAGCCGTATGTTTTTATGCATATTTAGTAAGTTCATGAGAAATGTAGTAATTAGATTGATAGCTCGTTCCGTTGCTGAGCTTTTTAGCAAACGTCTGTGCTCAAATTTTTTCAGTTTTTTGTGATTTTGACTAAAATGTCAGCCTAACAGTACACGTTTTTAGATCTTAAAATACAAGCATCAGTACACATTTTCATTGTGTGCAGTCACACTTTTTAAACATTGATTTCTTTATTTAATTTCTATAGATACTTAAGTTGCATCCGTCTTGCTATTCTTGCTCGAGATACCAAAGGCCAAACAGGAAAACATTAGTGAATTGTTGAACTGTAACGATTGACTCAACACACAGGAAATTAAATCATGAAATGCGCACTCCTCCCTTGCTGGTGCAAAAGCTGACTGTATGAGGAGTCAGCTCTATGCTGCTGCCTGTGCAGTGCAAACTCATTGTAGCTGTTTGAGGCTTGTGACAGGAAGGAAGGGGCTAGCTGTCTCATTGGCAAGGCCTCTAAGCAGGGCAAAGCTTGTCACATGCCAGCGATATGAATACAAAGGATGCGCGGAATGAGAAAGGCATGCAGATAATAAGATACAGCGAGCATAGATAAAGTGAAGAAATGTTACTCTTCTTACAGAGCCATTTCCTCTGGGAATAAGGACTGTGATCTTTTTCACGGTCAATGGAGGCATGGCAGCACGCCATTTAACCCTATTACTAAGTAGATTTGGCCAAGAAACTGGATTTGAACTGACTGACGGCTTTTAAAAAGAATCTTTCTCTCTCTTTTAGGACTGGGAGCTGGTCGTGCTGGGGAAGTTGAAGTGGAACATGGCCTCAGTCATCCCCAATGATTTTATAGAGCACATCATACGCAGGCTGCCCCTCCCCAAAGACAAGCTGGCGATGGTCCGCAAACACACACAGACATTTATTGCCCTCTGTGCCACAGGTAACACAGCTGCATAAAATCTCATGGGCCTTTTCTTGCTCGTTTGCTCACTCGCAGGCTCACTTTGCTGCCTTGTTATTCCCACATCCACCAGAATATTCCCACACACACAAACATTCTCCCGTTGTGAGTCATCTGTGACCTCTTTCTTCTCTCTGCGTACTCTACCGGCTGCCTTATCCACTTTCTTGTCTCTCTACCACAGCCTGTAGTAGGGGTTTTTCTTCACAGCTGCTAAAAGCTGCTTGTGGTGACATCCACATTTCTCTGCTAAGTTCCTGGGAATAATCTGCTGTTTTGATAAGCCACGTACACGGCTATTGAAAGCAATTGTATCATACTTTATGTTGTACTCCAGCATATGGACACTCTACTGTATGACTCAGGTTTAGCTGAACTCCTTCTCTATTCGCCCTGTATTGTTTGTTGACAGGAAAGCTTCCAGGTTTAAAAAGTCAGGGCAGTGATCCAGTGATCTTCCTTCCTCCTCCTAACCCGGCCTCATGTCCAAAATAAACTCTCAAGGCTCTGGAGGAGCACAAACTCAGATGTCCCCTAAGGCCTCTCTCTAGGTGAATTTTCATGGCATTCTTTTGCCTATACTAGGAATCCCTCTAATATTTTCATATCCTGGACTAAAACACTATTGCAGGATCACTTAATACACATAATATACAATGGTCTTCTGTCACATGGCTGCCTTTCATTTGGTACCTCCTTTCAACTAATTCAATGATGGAAATAATACAAAGGAGGTCACTTTAGTGCAATGAAATTCCTCACAAATGCCAGTGCGGTCAGATCAGTCCAAAAAACACTTGTTTACTAGAGCAAGTTATTAGAACCATAGGCGAGTTTCATGCCCCGTTAAGCACAGTTTTAGTGTCACACTTTTTTTTTATATTTGGGTGTGTTTCAGTGGTCGTCTTTGCTATTCATAAGCAGCTGGTTATATCCAAGCACAAAGCAGCCGCAGTGGAAAAAAAAACGAGGCCTGCTGTGGTTATGCAGTAATGTAAATGTTTGGAGTTTTATATGGAGTTGAGATGTTATTCTTATGATGGAGGAGCTCCTCCTATGGACAGCTGGTCCCCGGAGGAGAAGATGGGCGTAGTGAAGCAGGCTGCTCACTAGGGTTTAATCAAAGCTATCAGGCCACCACGGCTGGTTTGTACTGGGCTAGGACAATGTGCTGGGTTGGACTTTTACAGCATTTAACTCTGTGTGCCAAGTTTCTCTCTGCCCTTTAAGATTACTGTTGGCCATGTCCATCTGCTGAGAACAGAAGAAAGCTGGGTATTGTACTGGTGGAAAAGTCTCTAGGGGCTGTATTCACAAAACATCCTAACAATAAAAGTATTTCCTAACTGGCATTAGTGTCAGTCCTAACTCACTAAGACCTTTTCACAATCATTTAGCTGCTGCAGGTAATGTGCCTCGTTATGCCAGAATTCTTTTAATATTCAAAGTAAATTAACTTTAAAAGCATATGATGCATAAATAATATGCCTAGCCCAAATGGACTTACAATACACCATTATGAAGAAGAAAAAATTAAACCGAGGGAAAAAAGAAACAAACATAAATTAGCTAACTTATAAGCATTAAAATCCAGCCAATCCATTTTAGCGTTGTCAGTGCACAAAAACATTTTTGGATTTTGAAAAGACATTTCATTTAATATACTTAGCTAATCACATGCAAGTTAGTGAGCTTACCAACAAATAGAAACATCTAATCTAATAAGGGTCAGGTTTTGCTTGAACAAATGTAGTTCGTATGATGCATTGCATAGCCTTATAGTAATTAAAAAATGTTTATAGTTCTGAACAGACACACTCGATGGCGGAGCGACAAGCCAGTCATCTTAGAGAGGAGGGATAAACGATATTTTTTAAATATGGGGACGGCAGCCTACATTTACAGACGGTCTTTCATGGAAAACATTTGCGATTGTGCGCTCGGTTGTACACACAAAAAATAGATTTGTATCAGAAAATAAAAAAGGGCAGCTAGAGAGATGTTCAAACTTTGGCTCCTTTCTCACCTCCTTGCAGCTGACCAATCACGGCGGGAAGTGGGTGTGAATGTGAGATTACTGACTTCAAAAGTTAGAAAAGTTCTTGGACACAGCCTGCCACAATCTGAAATCAGACAGTGTAGGGAGAGGAGGTTTCCGAAGCTATTTGACTGCCCGACGAGCGGTTCTGAAGAAGTATGCTGGCAGCTTAGCACTGGAGATGATTCAGTGCAGTTTGCAGTGCTTTTACTGAATTATCCATCAAATCAAACATGCTTCTCTGAAACTGCTTTGTTCGACAATTCGTCAAGTGTACATAAAATACTTGAACAGCTATAAATACATTTAAGAATCATTAATTATCATACTCCTAGTGGTGAAATAAGATACTTTGTGATTACGCCCCCAAGGGTTTTCCATGGAGGCAAGAAGGTTTCATCCACAGCCACATCACGAGCTGTTCAAAAGCAGCTCGGAACTTGTGGAGGTGTACTCACTCCATGGCTGCCTCTCTTCCACCTCCTCCGTCCAGGCCTGTTGTCGCTTAAGCCTTTAGACTTGGATATTTACCGGAGGGAGTTGTTGCTGGAACTCATTACACAGCGAGTAGGAGGATTCCTCTGCTTTTCCAATCAGAGCTGACGTTTCTATGAAGGAAACCACACAGGTTACACCGTTAGAGCTACGTCTGTTGAAACCTAGACTGTGGGAAAGTCAGGGCCAGCTGTGGAGCATGCATATTGGGGATGATTCAGATTTTTTCACTTCTCACGCATCTCTTCCACTTCCTCGGGGCTGATTTAAGTGTTGCAGCTCCTTGTGTCACAGCTACAAATGCAATTTCCGTCTGGCACTATGGCCTAAAGCTGCTGCTTGACTAATTACACATTAACACTCTTTCCTTGCCAGACGACCGCCTTGCCATGAACCCTCCTTCCATGATCGCCACTGGCAGCATGGGAGCTGCTGTCTGCGGCCTGCAGCTGGACCACACTGACCAGAGGCTGAGTCGAGACAACCTGACAGACCTGCTGGCCAAGATCACCAACACAGAGGTGGTGAGTACAACAATGAAGGGGATTTAGACCCGGCAGAAGTAATTACTCAATAGTTTTAGTGCTACACAGCAATGCGTTGTTAATAATAATCATTGCAACATCTCACGACAGCAGCATAAAAGGCCCTTTAGTAAACAACCGTGATGACTTCAGTAGTGGCAGATTGAAGCTATTTACTTTTCATGGAGAGAGAGGGAGAGCAAGCTTTTGGCTCTTGGCTGTGGAGCCAGACTGTTGCTATAAAGAGCAGCGGCAGCGGGAATGTCTTCTTAAAACTCAGAGCCCACATTCTTGCGGTAGGACACATGCAATTTCTTTGCATGGCTCCCACTTTAGCTGTGTACCCCTCCTGGTGGAGGAATATGCTTGTAATGAAGTTGAGGACTTTCTATTCCTGAACAAAGGCCAATGAAGAAACTTATCTAAGCTGTCCGCATACCTGCAGACCAACACTTTTTGGATGACTTTATAGAGATATGAAAACTCCACCTGTGCTGGCAGAATTATAGATGCAGTGGGAGTAAATGGATCCGGAATTCATTACTGCATATAACTCATCATAATGAGCTTATGTATATTTGACCACTGTGCCGTGCTGAGCATTTTGAAATATCAATGGAGTTTTTACTGTATACAGGTGCTTCAGTATAAATACAATAGAGGTCAATGGACTTCCATATACTAATGCATTATATCACCTCATAACAATTCATAAAGTATATATGTCATCATACTGTGATTACTGATACTGATTACACATACTGTGTAATGCTGATGATTTGTCAATACTGAGCATTGTGAAATATCAATGGGGGTTGTATTGTATCCAGATGCTATATTATAAATACAATAGTAGTGAGTGGGCCTCCACAGACTTTAATGTATAACCTCATAACAATTCTTAAACTATAAATGTCATCACAGTGAGTTTACGTACAGTTCATCAGTGGGCAGTAATGAGCATTTTTCAAATTTGATTGGTATTTTTACTGTATACACTGGCTTAGATTTAAATACAATGGATTTCTATGGGGACTTGGACATAATATTAGTAACAAAGCTAATGTGCTATTTGACATGAATTTAACAATCACACTTAGAAAAAAAAAAACCCCAACTACTTATACCACATTCATCCCAGTGTGTACGCTTACATTGTCACAGTGAGTCATTGTTATACCAGAGGACCAGTTCAGGCGCCTAGAAATCCAAAAAGGCCAGAACCAATGGGTCACAGGAACAACACAGTTTCCTCTTTAGCTTGTGGTTACGTTGCCATGGTGACAAGGGCCCCGCAACCCAGCCGTCACAACAGGCGCTCCGACTGCAGCCCATCGGGTTCCAATTATCCGTACATTTCAAAGGAATGTTGGCCTCTTTGCGAGCCTCGGTTCATTCTTTTAAGAGTCCTGCAGCCGGCTCAGTGAGGCAGACCTCCCACATTTTCCACACAGACCTGCAGAAGAGACAGAGAGAGAGAGGATCCCCTTTCACAAGAGAAGTTGTCCAAAAACATCCGGTCCCACTGTCCTATATTCTATTTTACATCCAAACTCAGAGGGTCAGGGTGCAGTAGGTCAAAGCCATTTCCTCTACATGGGACTGACCATGCTGTAAACGCAAGTGGGGGTGGAGGAAGGGAGTTCAGATCTGCTTATCTGTTCCCTGATAGACCACAGAGCTCTTTTAGGAGCTTTGATCCTACACATTACCCCTGTATTCATACCTTAGACATGCGCAGGTCTCATGTCAGAGACGATTCCTGTGCCCACCATGTAAATCGCCGCACTGTGTTGTTGGTATTGAAGTGTGCTGGTACCCATTGTTCCTGGTCATGATCCAGACAGGACCACCTACTTCAAGACGCATAATACCCTGCTGGTATGCCATGCATGTGACCGTAGCTGTTAAACAACTTGCACATCAGATGTGATGAAATTGATGAGATTTTTGCACCCTAGTGTCTGCATACAGGTGTACAGATGAAACCCTCTTGTGTCTGTCTGTATTGGTGAAAACAGTGAGCGTATATAATTTATTATAACATAACTTGTAGGAACATTATGTAGAGACAATCTGAGAAACCAGTTAAAAGTACTGATGCGGGGTCTGTCATCCAATATCGCGTATCTCTGAACACCGAAAGAAAGTCTGGCGGACTTTAAATTAAGCTGGGGAAAAAAACACATTTCATGGAGAGAGGGAGAGAAAATGTAAATGTAAATCTCCTGTATATGTGAATATAAATAGTGAACAACTTTTTTTTTTTTAAAAACGAGTGATTATGCTTCTAAATGTGTACATTTTTATAAGATCCAGTATAATTTTCTTTCTATTTGTTGTTTCTGGCAGCTTTACACTATAAAAGTTAGGTTTGTAGATGAGTTTGAGTTAAAAAAAAATGATTCCATGCCCATTTAAAAAGTGCATGCCCAAAATAAATACGTAGAAATTTGGTAAAAGTTAACCAAAATGAATCTGGACTCCAGAGCATTGTTGTCTTGGTGTGAACATCTAACCTTTCCTAAAAGACTCATTTGTAACTCAAGTGTGTGAATGTGTAACGACGTCTGACCCTTTTTGTTGCAGGATTGTTTGAGGGCGTGCCAGGAGCAAATAGAGCGTGTGCTGGCCACCAGCCTGCAGCAGGGCCAGCAGTACCGGCAGGAGACTGGCGTCAGAGCAGGCAACAAGGCGAGGGAGCAGCAAGACCAGTCCAGCACCCCCACAGACGTTCGGGATGTCAACTTATGAACCCCACCTCCCGACTGTCATACACACCCAGCACTCACTCCTGGCTACCAATGAACTAACAGAAGTGAGGGGACGTGAGCTGCCGGTGTCTACGTCAGGTCTCCACATAAGCGATGGTGTGATGATCTATGAACTTTTAGAAAATAAGAAATTTCTAGTTTTTTTTCTCTTTATTTGCCCCATTCTTACCCAGTTGGTTGTACTCTCACCTTTTGTACGGACCACATGTAATCGAACAAGCTATTTAAAACAGTAAATTCTTGAAAACTTGATAGTGCCTTAAGTTTCCCAGAATGGAAACCTGAATATATTTTCATACTTGAAAAAACAAAAAACAGAAATATTAAATGAAATAGACATATTTCTTTTGATACAACATAGCAAAAAACAAACATGATAAATAATGTATATTTAGCTAGCATTTAGTCATGTTACTCTTTTATCATCTTTACAGAGAAATTATCAACTCACAGTTTAATGGGGTTTTCCTCACCTGGGGTTCATACTCATTTGTGCAGGAGAATTCCTAGTAGTGATTGAAAGGCTGATAATACAGGACTTGGTATTTGAACCAAGCTGATTTCCAGCCAGAGGAGCGCTACTGTAGCTAGCTGCTCTCTAGCTATCATACTGTGCACCTGTAGCACTGCTTACTATTTATGCTGAAAGGTGCTGACCAGGAGTGGGCTGGGCCTGCTCACAGAGGAAGAACATGAGGCTTTGAGGTCTGGAGCAGTGGCTACTGTTAAAGGTTAACAAAGAGGACAAGGTCAGTTATTAAGGTCTTGATTTCACTGCCAAATCCACAGACCAGTACAGCGTATTAACAGGATGGTATGTACATGTATTATAATTCAGCTAGTCTACATTATTATTATTATTATTATTATTATTATGTTCGTGGTCCGGCTCCTACATGTTAGAGAGCAGTTAAGACTGTTTAGTAGATGGTTTGCAGAAGATTTTAGCCTCAGCTAGGAAGATGTCATGTTAATAGAAGCAAAAGGAGATTTGGCAAGTTTTTTTTTACCATGTTTGAGAGGAAACAAATGCAGGTTGAAAAGGGTTTCTTGTGAGGTTTTTTTTGGAAAAGAGATGTATGTGGAAAGTAAGGAAACTGCTAGAAGTCTGGATTGATGAATGATAGCGAAAGCGTGGGGAAGTTAACCTAAGCTATGTAATGTCTGCAGTTGCATGATACTTGGGTGACTCAAAGAAGGAGGAAGAATCCCTGGTGATGTCCAGGTGATCGGTTTAGCTGTGCTGCAATTTCTCCTGTTATCAATTTTTACGATTAACTTTTTTGAGAGTTGGGCGACTTGGAACAATATTGATGCACTTTTAAAAACACACTCCTTAAAAACAGTAAGGGGATGGTGGTTGAGGAGAGTTCAGTGGGTTGTTAGGGTCTTTTTAAATTTTTTTTTATTTTTCTTTTAAGTTATTTGATTTTCTTTCTGGGCTGGATTCCCATGGGGTAACGCACGGTGTCTTGAAAGCTACGCCCCAACAGGTGAGTAGACGTAGGGTAATCGGTGTTATAGTATATACAATAACGCAATGGAGTCACTTGTAGACTTAGATTGTTTTTTGTTTTCCATTCTTTGTAATTATTTAACCGTACTTGAATTGTTGTTAATTAATAGCCAAAACCTTCCAAAAGTTCTTTCAAACAGTTACACTTACTTGCTTTGTGTTTTCTTCTTTTTATGAAAACTGCTCTCTGAACTCTCATTTTGAGTTTTCTCCACTAGGTAGGTAGGGGTACACATGATGTATATACCCAATTACTCCAGCAGCAGAAATGCTAGAAATCCTCATTGCATTTTAGAACAGAAATGTAGTTTCTAAATTGTATTCATGCATGTTCTTTTGTGCAAAAAGCCAAATGTTTCCCCCCTAAAAAGTGCTTTAAACAGAACCAATGTTTATGCTTTTACAGGTTTTGTGTATAATTTGAAAGTGATGATTCCAAAGTGAGAAAACTATATTATACACATCATTCTCTTGCTGCTATGAAGCTTTTCTTTTCTAGTCTTACACAAAGATGCTTTATTGTGATTCACTTTTGTGCTGCTATATTATGAAATGTTGTATATGTAACAGGTCTTTGCTTTTCTGTTTTATGTGTACTGGAGGGAACGTAACGCAGTTTGGTGCGGGACTGGAAGTACTTGTGTTTGCCGATCTTTTTGATTAGCATGTTTTATTCTTTTATTGTTTCATTTGTATCTTTATATTCTATCATATTCTTGCTGCTTCTTTGTAATGTTTGTGTACCTCAGGTTAATTTGGACAGATAGAGCGAGAGTCCATCTCTCATTACCTCATCAAACTTCCCATCACACACACGTTTTCACTCTGAATTTGTTGGACGGGTTTCAATTTTTTTTTTCTCTGGATGGAAACAAGGATGGTGCTTCTTTTCAAATCAAGAAATGTCTACCACCGGATTCCACTGAGCAGTTATACGTAGGTTCTTTCATATATCTAAGTCAAAACAGCCTGTGCTGTATGTTATACATGTATCAGAAAGACAAAAAAAATATTTTTTCCTACTTGGAGTTTCATTGGGATGTTTCAATCAGTTCATTGGAAAAAAGTGGAAAATTGTTTATTTTTGAGGTACTCATTTAGTCAAAGTTTAAACCACAAGAATGTTTATCATCGTTCAGTGTGGTTGTTATTCCATACTCCCTCTCCCACTATCCCCACGTGGAACCACACAGTGTACCTCAATAATTTGTCTTCAATAAATTGGCCAAAATCATTTGACTGTTTGTCCTCCTCTGTACAGACTGGAGTCTGCACCTCTGCAGAAGTACTTTCAGTTCTGTTGCCACTAGAGGGCGACTAAAACTGAAAACATGAACAAGTGGTAACAGAATCTGTGTTGCTGCTTTCAGAATCAAATATAAATCCATACACAGACTTGCATCTGAAAAACAATGAGTTTTTCTATTTAGTATATATTTAGTATAATATATATAAATAACAATTTTCCTGAACATAGGGAAGAATAAAGTTAAAATAAAAAGAAAAAAATGGACATAAAGTCAGGGGTAGCATTGCAATAGCTTAAAGCAGAATAATTAAGTAATATATAAATGAATAATCAGAAAATTTGATACATCTGTCCTAATATTTGCATATTGGTTGGAAGTTTTGGAATATTTTCTTTGTTTATAGTGAACACTTTAAGACTTTTGTTCCTGACTACATCCTGTGTAGCTTTTATTAATACTTCCTTGATTTTTACTTCATTAGAATTTGTCCAAGCTTTGGATACCATTGAATATGAGAAACACTTCTGACAGTTAAACATCATTAACCTTGTTTAAAATCCATTACAAAATAAAAAAAATTAAAAACTAAACTAACCAACACATGACTTTCAATGTCCTATATACATACAGGTATATAATGCTTAGGAATGCAGATTATTTTTTTCAGATAACTTTATTTTACTAGGGTAATAAAGACAAACAGATTAATGCATATAGACTTATTTTAAATAATTCAAGTGTAATTAAAGTTGGTCAGTTTTATAATGAACAATAGTTCAAATGAAATGACTGCTTTTCTAGATCTTCAAATAACAATGACTTGATTGTTCCAAATCATCAATAAATTCAATATTGTATCAATACAAATGGGAAAAAAAACTTTATAACTGAAATATTAAAATAAATGAAAAATGAAATGATAATACAACTGTATTCAGGTTATCACACCACAAGATACAAAGATATAAAAATTAAAATTAAAAATTAAAATCTATTAATTGTATAACGATATAAATAACAGATAAGTAGTTTCCTTTTTCAAGATTTTCTTTATTTGTATCTAATAATAATAATAATGATAATAATAAATAGTAATTAGAATAATAGCAAGAAATAGCTCCTCATTTAATAATTTGCATACATTTATGCAACATTTACAACATAAAATGCGAATATTACTTAATATATGTTATATATATTTTAATTTCTGTCAGATAATATTTTCTCAACGCAGCTCTGCAATGCGATTTGATTTGCGTGATGACGCACGAGGCTGCGTAAGCTACGTAGCTATGACTGCACAACGGCGCTGACTACGAGGAAGTAACACGGAATCCGCTGCTGAAAATGTTTACATTTAGTTTAACGCTCGTACGACAGTACGTGATTATTTACAGGTTTACTTTTCCCGTATATCCTCAGAGGACTTGCATATGAATGAGTTGATTATGTGACTGTATCCTACAGCAATAGTTTGTCCTGTGTGTGTGGTATGAAGCATGGCGGCTCAATGTGTAGCTGTACGGTTAGAGTAAACGACAGAAACAAGTAACTTAGCGAGTATTAACATTGTGTCTCAGTCTTATTTGCAAGCCGTTTATTTAAAGACAGAATTACTAGATTAATATGTTTACTAATTCAGTGACATTGTTAAATTTTCACACAGTGGGGAAACACAGTACAACAGGGAAAAGCTGCTGCAAGGTACGTTGTTAAAGTCTTAAAGCTGCATCTCAAATGGGTAACTACCAAAATAATGGCCATTAAAACAATCATTACAAATAAAAACATTTTTCCTGTTGCATGATTTTAACTATACAGCTGGGGTCAAATAATGTGGGCGTTAGAACAGTAAACATCCCTATGCTAAACAATATCAACTTTATTTATATAGCACACTTAAAAAGACCCAGGAGCTTTACAGTGTAAAAGTACAGCAAAAAAATTAATTAGAATAAACAGTATATCATAGACTAATGATAATCGCCTAGGATAGAACAAAAAAGATGTGTTTTTAACAATGATTTACAACACTTTGGTAGACTTGATTATCAACTTGCACTGTAAATTGACTGAAAACTGTTTTTTAGGACAAGGTGTGGACATGCTCTTGTCTGAAACCGGTGTGCAGCAGGGGGAGGCTGTAGGACAATACCTCAGTAACATCACATTCAACAGTGTGTTTGCCAGTAACTTACAACGAGCCATACAGGTAAGACAGAGTTGTTTACTTATAATTTGGGTTACTTAGGAAAATGACTATAACAGAAGCAGCTGACAAATGGGCAAGTGGTCCACCATCTGGATATCACACAGAGGTTAGGTGACAGTGAAAGAAAACTCTCGGTTCCCACCTGCATAGTGACAAAATAGGTTGTTTATATTGACTTCATACACTGTAAGATCACATAGAATTGTTATTATATCTACGTGTTGTGCTGTTGGAATATTAAGTGATACGTCTGGCGATATTTTAGAGTTTTCTTTTTGTCAAGAAATTCCTCAAACAGACCAAAACCAAAATGAAAAAAAACTGTTGTCCAAAATTAATGAAAACACATGAATGTGCTACGCTGTCACACTGAGTGACATGTTCCTTCATTAAAAATAACCTTTGCACTGTTGTTTATTTTGAGTCAATCCCATGTACCCTGTCCTGCTGCTGTGAATACTCACTCACTCACAGCCCAACAAATGCACAGTTTACTCCTGTTTGAGTAATGTTTGATGTAAACTACTATGCCCAGACCATTTATCCTTTTCTAAAAGTGAGACTATATATTTGTGACCCATTTTTTAAAGATGTGCCTCTTCAGTAGGAATATATGGGCTTTGGCTGAGAGCCACAGACATAGTAAGAGAGTCAGAAACACATTGTTGTTTTTGGTATTTTCATGGGCTTTATTGGCAGCCCTATCCTTTAAAACCTGTCCACAGTTTTGAGATTTGTTATGGATACGTTTGTGGTCTTTTCTCTTTAAGGATTGATCTTATATAGATTAAGATCTTATATAGGGTATGAACATGAATTGTGGTGATATTTTATGTATTGTTGGTGGAACTTCTTATGTGGGTTTATGAAATTTCATTGTGCAGCAGCCTTACATCAGTGATCTTTTTAGTAAAGTCATCTAACTCTTGCGTGAATATTTCCCTCCATAACTGTCTGTCCTTATGTATTTTAAAACCACATATTAAGGCTACAAAGATCTTAGCTCATACACTAAAACTATGGGTATCTTAGCCTTAAGATGCTTTTGTAAATGGAGGATAAGTAATACTGAGTACTAGTTTCTGACTTTATTTTACATTAAACTGCGTTATGCTCATAGGCTTGTGTTTAACACCTCTGTATTTATCAATGAACACATACATATGTTAACCTGTTGAGCCATGGAATATATATTTCTTATCAGGAACAATTAATTCTGTCAAATCAATAAAATGTTGCTGTTTTTTTCCTCCTGATTGTGAAGGGAAAAGCTGGATGAATGTGAGAGACTTCCAGATATGAAATAGTTTTATGCACATTCATGTCCCTGTGGTCTTTAACTCACTGATGCATCCTGTGCATCCTGTGTAATTATTATTAAAAGTATTAATGGCCTTTCAGTTTGACCACATGTGGCAGATTCTTTTGGTAGTTACACATTTATTGAGTCAGTAATTTCCAGATAACACTTCCTCTGTTAGACAGCTGAAATAATTCTGAGGAACAACACTCACTGTTCTGGCAGGGAGATGATTTTGGAGCCATTACTCAGAGAGAGGGTAAGATCTGTTGTCTATCTACTGCTTCCAAATATTAAAGCTTTAAATACAGTCGTATGCTAGTTTTCTTGCTGAGCTCTAAATTGTGGTTGTGTTGTTAATGCAGGGATTTGGCATTGCTGAAGGACGTCCCAAAGAGGATCTGAAGAACATGGCCAACGCTGCTGGCCAGTCATGTCGTGACTACACCCCTCCAGGAGGAGAGACTTTAGACCAGGTGAGTCAGGAGTCATCATTTGGACAGTGATTTTACCATAATGTTTAAAAAAAAAAGTTGAAAACAGCTGCTTTGAAACTCAAGGTCAAGAGCATTTATTGTGCAACAGCGCCATTTAGTGTCTATTTTATACATTACATTACAAACTCAGATAAAAATTGCAAGTCAATGTTGTTGAGTTTTTTATATTACTTACAAAGGGTAATGTGGAAAGCCCTGCAGCTACTTTTGTACATGTCGTTTTTGTTTAATGACAGTCACTTATCTCAATAATGCCAATTTCATGAAATAATAAAATTAAGCTTTGTAATTGTTGTAACTACTTTCACGTAACTGATTAATCGACATACCTTTTTAGCTATATACAGTACAATATGTACAAGGACAAAAGTATTTAAAGAAAACCATAGCTGACAGAAAGCAAAAAGAGATTCAGACAGAACACCCACTCAAACCTGCTAGTGTTAAGGATTCTCGAATCTTTACCTCTTAGCTCCGGTTCACTGTCACCTTGCTTCCAGGTGAAGCTGCGATTCAAAAAATTCCTCAAAGTGCTTTTCAAGCAAATGTTGGATCAACATGGCTGGTCAAGATCAGACGCCTCTGCAGGAGCATCAGAAGCTGGAGATGCCTCCAATGGGACTGCACCTGCCGCCTCAGGCGTCGTTCATGGTGGTTCGGCTGACGACGGCCTCCAGGAAGTGCCGGTCCACGCTCTGGTCGTGAGCCACGGCGCTTACATCCACATAGCCATCAAGCACCTTGTAGAGGACTTAAAGTGCTCTCTGCCCACAGGGGTGAAGATGTCGCAGCTGTTGTCACCCTGTCCAAACACGGGCGTCAGTCGCTTTATTTTCACTCTGAGCCAGTCCGAGTCCGGCCCGGTCCTCTCTGCTGCTCGCTGCTGCTTTACCAACAGGAAGGATCACCTGGAAAACCTCCCGTCTGCTAAATAGTGTTAAGAGAAAGTTAGAAGTTTTATGTATGGAGTACTCTTTGTGTGCATATGTACACAGTTTTTGACTGATTGAGGAACAATCATGAACACTAAAGGGAAATAAGAGGCAAAGGCCTCAAAATTACCACAGGTAACTGAATACAACAATGCACGTAGTAAACTAAGTTTTCTCAGTATTCAATAGCGTTTTACTGTAGATCAGTAGTCAAAATAATTGTGCTGTACTGTACTGTCAAACAATCTAATTATGAGTAGGCCAGTAAGGACTCATACTTTATTTTTAATGCTGTTCTTTTTATTTATGTTATTTTATTATGTTATACCAAAGTCAGAACTATTTAATGTATTATTGAACACTGTCAGTAGGTGTGGCATTTCGAAGTTCCAATTGTGGTGCTGCCCATTTTACTTGTGCAATACAATACAAGACAACACTGAATCTATCACTAATTTAATATAAACAAAAAATTGGGTGCTATAGGTTAATAACACATCTTTTTTCGTTTCCAGCATCTACCCCATTGAAGTTTTGTGGATGTGCACACGACTAAAGCTTAACATAACAGAAAATAGGTAAATAGTGGAAGGAGTCCTGTTACTAGATAAATGTGTTTCATGGTGTTTATGCATTAAAAAAACGATATGACTCGCAGCAAAGGCCGCAGGCTGGATTTAAATCTGGGCTGCTGCTGCAGTAAAGGACTCTAACTTGTACATGGAGCCCTCGCTCTACCAACTAAGCCCCATTTATTCATTATTAAGTGTTTGTTTATATTTATCACTACAGATTGCATAGATGTAATGTTTATTCTGATTATTACCACATGTTGATAGGTACACAAGTTGTTTTTTCACAACCACCAAATTCTACAATTCTGGGTAGTGAAATATGCCTAAGTTGACACGACTCTAAGGAAGCAGTCGCATAGCGTAGCTCAGCACAAAGACTGGAAACACAGAGAAACCGCTAGCCAGGCTCTGTCTGAAGCTAACTAATTAACAAGTTATGTATTGTTAAAAAAAAAAATAACAATGTGTAAAAATGACCAGTAGCTGTCTTAGGGGGGGTTCTGTCTAACTTCCTGGAGTCTGTGCTACTTTCTCATTTCTCTAAATGTTCAACTATTCTGTTAAAAGGTCAAAGTTTACTGCCATTACCAAATAACAGTTGACCACTGGACCAATTTAACAGTTAGTCAAAGTAAAAATGGCGACATGACTCAGATACAATGCGTGTACCTCCGCTAATTTAGGGGAAGAGGTGTGAAAGTGTAGGATACTGAGTGGAACAGCTTAGTAACTGGGACAGTGTTAAGGACATTCATGACTTCCTGTTAGACACAGGGTGCTGAAACCAAAGCTTGGAAATTCAAAGCTATAGAAGTTAGCATAAATAACACACAACACAATACATGTTTCCTTTATTAGTTTATTTTGTCCTAAATTCAAGCAACACTCCATCCACAACTCCAACTCATACATTCAAAGACAAGCCATGTTTTCTTTATATGCAGGCTATATTTACTGTAAAGCATCCTTATAAATACCATAAATAACAATATAGGAATGGAATTAAATAAATAAATACTCTTTGGGACTGTTTTTGTGTTTGCTGGTGGTGCTCAGCACCTGTAAAAATCACCCGAGTTCAGATTTGATATCAAGATTACTGCTCTGTAAAGGTTGTTTACCCTGTAGTTATATCCCTTCAAGTCATGAATTAGATACAGATACATAACTGTAATCTGTAGTGATCTGTGGTTTTGAGAAGTTTTTGGAATTGCTGTTTGTACGTTCAAAATATGACAATAAACAAACTTAAAATCTTCTATGTCCGACTCAGTAAAATTAGGACTTTCAAATATAAGCAAAACTTAACCTTAACATTACTAAATGCAACTCTTAAGTATATTCATGTTTAGGCTATTGTGGTTTAAAATAATGCCTGCCTAGTGTCAACTCAATAGACAGGGCCTTTAGTCCTCTAGAGGTAAGCTAAGTTAGGCTTCTGTCTGGAGATAACATCAATGTCACTTTGAAATGTGGGGTTCTCAGACCAGCTGTGAAAACCTCAAGGAGAAGAGACTACACAAAAAAGGTACACATGCTGACTTGTCTCTAGTTTTTGGATTATTAGTAGCTAAAGCTTTGTTTTTCTGATATTCCTGCATACCTTCCAATTTCTCATCTAAGCTATAGCTCAGAGAGAGCACTAATTATAATGGATGGGAAATGGATTTGGATCACTCATCTTGGCTCATTCAGAACAAAAAAATATTTTTCAGTAATTTGTTTTTGAGAAAAGTATGTAGACCCGTCCTAACAAAATTGTTACTTGTGGTGAAATCCCTGTGTCCACATTTATCACCGCTTATGTACAAAATAATCATCCCTATCCTTTTTGATTTAACATATTACATTGGCAGTGATTTCAAAGCAGGAGATGCACAAAGAATAGAGTATAACACTATAAATTGTGCAAAAGGGGGGGTAGTAGGCAGGTCTAATGTTTTGTAGGCCTGGTCAGTTTGAAAGAGAAGGAACACCCTGAATACTCTCAAAATAAAGTCTGCTCATGCTTTTTTTCTCCCATATGATAATAAACTACAAGGTTAATCTTTGACTCGGTTGGACAAAGGTTAAGAGAGCCCCCACCTTGGAACATCCTTATCAGTCACCATTAAAATCACCCCATGGTCCCGGTGCTCCGGGGGCTGGCCGGGTTGGACGAGTGCACGTTCCAGGGGTCGTGGGTCGATGGAGCAAGCTGCTTCTCCCGGGACACGTTGCGACCATCGTCCCCGGCGTCACCCTCCACCTCCACCTCCACCTCCAAGTCGGCGTCGTCCTCCAGCACGGCCCGAGAGTCCGAGCCCTCTTCGGTCTGACCCAAGTAGACGTTGTGCGGGTCGGAGGGATCCACCGCCTGATTCCTCTTCTCCCTGTGCAGCAGGAGACGCTCTAGCGGCACCGTGTTCTTCTTGGGCAGGAAGAGGGAGGTCTGCGGCAGGTTCTGGCCAGCTGCGAACACCTGCCGGGATCCCTCCAGGTTGAATAGGATGCCGGTCCGGCTGGAGTAGTACACGTCCCGGTTATTCTCCAGAAGTTTGTGGTTGAACAGACAGTCATCCCTGAGGCAGGTAGGCTGAAAGAGAGAAAGGGAGAGGGAGAAAATTAAATTGCAATATTGGAATATCCTAGTTTTTCAGCAAGATGCTAAAGACGAGTTTTGTCACTTTTAGCAGCCTTTCTCTAAATAGGCCACTGCCCCGAATATGCCCGACTTAAAAATGTTTTATAAAGTAAATCAATTTTAATTATTTTGCAAAAACACAAGAATATTGCACATAAAGTAGGTTGAAGATAAATTCTTCAGTGTTCATTTCCTGTGGTTTTCTTTCTGTTGGTTCGGTACATTGTCTTTTTTAATCGTCTCTTTATTTTAAGGAACTAGTTAAAAGTACTTTCTAGAAGTGAAATAGCGTCGCCATTCTTAGCAGTTTGTTTACTTTATGTCAATGAAATCATCAAAAATAAATCCAGTGATTAAAGTCACGTCAAAACAACCTAGTTTTAGTAATTCTTGTGCGTAAAAGGACAGAAAGCAGTGTTAAAAATAACCATAAACCCCCACATGGTGCAAAAAAATGAACACAAACCAACCGTTTACGGGATCGATTCAGTTAATAACAATTAGTCCTACTGAGTGACTAAAAATAATCAAGTAAATTGATGTTAAGATATTCTAAAGTGGCAGGACGTTTGTGCGCAAAATTAAGACAGAGGGCTAAAACGATGAACGACAAACTCAAAAGTAAAAGTTTAGTTTGGGAAATCGATTGAATTAATAGTTACAGTCATATACACATTTGCTTACAGAGCTGAATGGGTTGCCCTCCAAATCCATACACAGGTAACGGCTACTTTTGACGCCCAGGATGGCAATGCGCTCTCTTGTTTCAGCTTTCAGTAAAATCACACCTGCAGGGAAGAAAGGGCAATGGGGCATTAGATTGTTGAAGACAGGCCTTCATGTTGCCATATTAAAAAAAACTAAACGGACAGTTTTGAAAAAGAAGAGGGCATATCTTACTATATGAACTCCTGACTGTAGTTTTACGCACGGTGCCATCCAATCTGATCTCCAAGTAGAAGTTGTTGAGTTCTGTGGATGTCTGCAGGTGAACATATCTTCTTGGGTTCCCCCAGTTGGATCCAACCAGCGGCGACGGGTTCGGGGCCGTTTCACCGAGAGGAAATCCCTGGAGTACAGCGAGTAAAAGCGCCAGCACAGTGTCCCTCATCCCCAATCTGCTGTTGACGTCCATCCTGGAACAAACCGGTGGTTTCCACTGCGAGCTGCTGGAAGTTTTCAGATGCTCTGTTGTCCCAAAGTTTGGAGACAGTTCCTATTTAAAGCCCACCAAGTGCCACTCCTGCTTACATCCTTTGCGTAAAAAAAAGAAACTCGCCCCCAAAGCAGATGTGCGGGTTTGCAGCAGCGGAAGGGCCACTTCCACCTCTGTTTATCCCAATGCTGTTGGTCAGAAATGGCTCTTATTTTTGGTGACAGGTCTTGACTCATCCACCTTAATTATTCTATTTCCTAATGGTCCAAAGACCACTGGTTCATTTTTTTTTGTTTAGCCTGGAAACATGGTGCATTGGGCAATAAAAAAAGACAGAAAAAAGAAAACAAAAAGTAAGGACATAAAGGCAGAACCGTGTTAAAACGTGTTAATTAAATCAGAAATAAACTATACTAATAGTTCTGACTTAGTTAAATTGACGTTTCCAATTCGTGCAAACTCTAGAATTGTTGATTTAGGAATTGATTACTAGTTAATTGAATGCCCTATTAAATATTTTTGAATTGGACGTCTAGTCTGAAGTTAGTTCAGTGCTGCTTTTACGCACTTTCCCAACTCAAAATTTTCACCATGTCACCAGCAGAGGGTGCCACTCCCTTATTTAGTGTGATTTTACTGGGAGACTGGTAAATTGCATTCAACAGGCCAAACTATTTTTGGACGCTGTACTTCCAGCATAGGACTCATTAAACTGTACACCAGTATGAAGAATACTCCTGACACTAAATCTAGTCTGTGGAAATCCACGAAAACTTTTCAACAGGTTCTCTTAAAAAAATAAAATGTCATATTCCTTCAGTTAATTAAACTCAAACCCCACTTCCAAATGTAGAAAAGCTGGGTAATTTAGAGCAGTTCAACCATAAATTTGCAAAACACACACACAAAAGGTTACACATAAACCAAAGTGACTGGTTTTGCATATCAATTGCTGTACATAAGTATAATTTTGAGGTTCTTGTACTTTTTACAGTTGTATATATCTATTGTATGCTACTTAATACTTCTCCATTTTGTACTTTTCACTACAATACATTTATCTGAATGCTAAAGTTACTGGTTGCTTTCAGATTTACATGAAGAAGTATATGATAAGCTTAATACTAATTATTAATAATTTAATTCTTTGTTAAAGATTAAAGCAGTGGATCCCAACCCATGACACCTTACAAAAAGCAGTGCAGCTAGGGCCCCTTGTAAGGGATGTTTCATATTTGATTTCCCCCGTAAGCTGGTAAGCATGGTTTCATCTAAATAATTGTTCAAGTCCCAAAGAGGTAGAACATAAATGTGTGTAGCAAAACCTTTTTTCCTTCTTTCCTGCCACATTAATCATCTTATGACCCCTCAGATTTATCTTGTGATTCTTTGGAGGGGTGGGTCCCATAGGTTGGGAAACACCAGACCAAACTAGCTAACTCCATCTGAAGTAGTTAGGACTAGCTCCACTTCAAGAAGCTACAACAGTTCTTTTACACTGATGCATGTGTGTTAACACTATTTTCAAATATTTGTTAGAATACTATTGACTGAGAATACTTTTGCAGGACTTTTGTGTTTTTATATTGCTGTACTGGAACTTTTACTTCAGTAAAGGGTGCCACATGAGTTCAGCTGATCCAACAGAGAGAAAGACACTTTAGAAGAAGCAGTTAAAAAAAAACTTTTATTGTTATCTCAGGAATACAGTAGACTGCTGTGCACAGCACATACGTACAAAAATAAAAGGAAAAAACTTTAATATCCTTACTTAGCATTGTCTGTTTTCAGAAACAAGTAACTGAAGTTTGTTTCGTCTTAATTTACAGTCATCAGCAAACCAAAACTAAGGCAGAGGGTGAGGTATATGAAAACAGAGATGAGAGGAATACAGTGGAGGCTCACTCCCTTTAAGAGCAGGAGTTCAAAAACACATGAAGCACACACCCCTAATTAAGCTTGGGGCTCAGGCATGCTAATATTACATTAAACATTATAAAAAAGATATTCCTCAATCTTAAATTAATTCAAATTTGATCTATGATTAGCTGTGGAAAGAAAAAAAAGAGACGACAGATAAATCTGGATAACATTTTTTGGTCAAAGCTGAAAGGAGGAGCTTTTTGTTTTAGACACAGACCTTCACTCTTTTAGGGATCCAGCTCTACATCTTGACACTAGCTTTTAATCAAGATGCTGCTAGTGACAACAGACATCTTGACTGTGAGGTAGGCAAGAGAAGTGCTCATTGCTGTGCATGCGCAAGGTTCACTTCCACACCTTCCTCAGTTGAAAATGCTGAAAATGTAAGATTTGTTTTTTATATGTTACCTCAGCCAAAAATGATGACCATTTTCTCCCAACATGAAATGTGCATCAGTGGTATTTCATGCAGCCTCATTTACAACTCCAAGTCTTTTCGTTTGAGCCAAGCTCCCGATACGTTTGTTCTGCTGTGTTGCATCACTTTAGCACTTGCAAAAAATAGAAAATGTCCTTGGAACAAAAAAGAGCGAGAGATTTATTTAAAAAATACTGTTATGAATTGATCTGTGCGCCATAGACAGCTGAGCAGCAGGTGATACTGTGCCAGTATGTGGTGAAAGGTGTTTGGGGTCGGGGCAGTGCCCAGCAGCAGCAGCAGTGCCCAGCAGCAGCAGCAGCTGCAGCAGAGGGCACACCCTGAGGATGGCTGGGGTGCTGTCCTGCAGGATTGTAGTGCAGCAGGAGAGGTGAGGCTCTGCGTGACTCTGTTCTTCACACACTGCATTAACTCTGCAGATGTCCCCTCCCCAGAAATATCCCAACACAAGTACTTGGAAAGGGGAGGGGACAGCGTTTTGTGGAGCTGCATTTTAAAGAGGTGGGGCTCTAAATTCATAAAGGGAAGTAGGATTGTTTAAATATGATTGCAGATTGTGAAGCAGGGTACTATTAGGAGCTATAAGAGCTACCAGTCAGTTGGAGAGAAACTCTAAAGCCACCAGTTCACTCAATTTTATTGTGTTTAAGCATAAAATAAAGTACTTCCTGCATGAAAAAGATACTTTAAATTCCTATTTCATGGCAACAGCATGAGCCATATAGCGACCACCCTGCACTCTGGGGTTAGGGCCAAGGCTGGTCTGTGACTCTGACCTTGAACTAAAAAAGGCTGAAAGGAGAGGAGGAAGCTCCTGGGTTACAGCTGGAATCCCAAGGTCCTGCCTGCTGCGGGTGAGAGGGGTAACGGACAGGCAGAGGTGGGTGGTGAGGGGTGACAGAGCTAAGAGAGGGGGGCCACTCAGGTATGTGAGAGGCTGCCTGTCATCCTGGCAGATCCACATTCCTGCAGGGGGGTTTGACGAACAACAAAGACAGTGGGCCGGCTCCCTCGCATACGTCTGTACTGGATTTAAATAGTCCTGCTTCCTCTCGGAACGCAAGAACGGATGGAGGCTGATGGTGAAGCAAGATTAAGGTTTTCAAGTAAACAGCTGCAGAAGCTACATGGGTAGATGCACGCTGTAAAGCTCTCAGAAACAAAGTGAAGCAAGAAAAACGTCATTGGAATATGTAACAAGACATTAACTATATATTAGTCCACATTATAGCAAAAAGTACACAAAGCATGGTACATCCTCAGCTTTGTAAACAAACTGCCACTATGCATACCAATACATACACAGTACTGCCCTTCTATGCCCATGTTTCACCCATCAAATGTACAAAATCAGATGATCAGAAGTGAGGACTTATAGTGTGCATCCAGTCCACCAACTGCACTGTCCTCCACAAGACTGACTCGTCCGTAATTGCAAAACTATCTGCCTCCAGCTCCAACCACCTCGCTGCCACTGCAGTGCTGCTGCAGAGCACACAGACTAGTGGGGGGATATGGCCCAGGGCCTGCACATAGTCCACCAAAAACACACACAGATAAATTGAAAGAGAAGACAAACATGTGGGAACGATTCTTACAGAAACATTTAGGCACCATCATCGATGGTTAACTGTGCAACCTGAACTCTTTTTGCCTCGTTCAGGCAACTGCGACAAAGCAGCGTAAAAAGCTCCTGAATTCTTCTTTTACATTTGCATCTATTTACACTGTTTTTCATTGGTTTCATGGACACTAGACATCATGTTCAACAGCAGCTAAAGCTTTGCGATTCAAAAACAGCAACCTACTTTACTGTAGGATCTCTGTTTAAAGAGAATGTGCAGGTACATTTCTACTGTGCGCTCACAATCTATCCCTTCAGTCGATTGTTGTGCAGGTGCAAGCCAGGTCCTAACAAAAATGTTCTCCATGCTCGGATAGATAAGTAGTCCACCCTGTTTATTTGCTGGCGATGGCACACAGTCAAACTCATGGCCGTGAGCCAGTCTCTATGGCTGACCACTCTCTGGTCTCGACCACAGATTGTATATTACTTAATCGATCTAATTACAGAAAAGAAAATAAACCAGAGATAGTCCCCCCACCCCCGAGGCCCTCTCTGGAGTGTCAGCCCTATTTCTGACTCCAGTGGGTGTCTCTTACATGCAAGTTTAAGGGGGCCACAAGTGGGAACACCAAGGCACCTTTAAATCGTGCAGCAAAGGTAGTGCATTTAAGTTTCCCCCACTGCCGGACATAGATAATCGAGCAGGGAGCCATCAAGCGCTCAAAGGTTTGCAAGAAATTATAAACTCAGCAGATATTTGAGCAGAAGCCCATGCATCCCTTAATCTAGTAAAGTGGTTCTTTGAGGTAATAAAAAGTATTCATTTCACTCTTTAAAAGCACAGGATATAGCTCATCGTCCATCTCAAAAAAGGAAGTGACATGTCGTTCAGTTACAGCAAGCACCAAGGTAAAGTGAGACAGGCAAAGGCTTCAACTCTCCCCATCCATAAAAACAATAAGCAGCACAGTACATATACAAAGATAGCTATCCAAATATACATATATATAAACAGAATAAATATTTGTGTTTTGTTTCGCAGTCCATCGGTGTGTATATTGTGACTCTGCATTTCTATGTTACCTGGATGAACATCCACATGTGCAAATGACTGAATTATTGCCAGTTTCTCTCATAGCCGTGGGAGGAAATGTGTGACAGTCATGGCGGTGGTGGCCTTGTTGCCTCTCTTTACGCGGCCATGCTTGCTGAGGGCGATATAGAAGCCCTTGTAAACAAAAGACTCATAGGCGTTGTAGTTGTTAGGCAGCAAAGTCTCCTTGAACTTGCACTCATCCACGAAGACTCTCTAAAAATGCCCAACAAATGAGAGAGAAAGAGAGAGAGAGTGAGAGAGTCAGTAAATGACAGACACAGGATGAACATCACAACATATGCATGGTTTCCACGTGACCTTTACTTTGGCAGACAACCTGCCTACAAAGCATGCTTTAAGGGAAACTGGAGGAGGTGGCATGTTGTTGCAAAAGAAATGCCCCTTTCAAATTCAGATACCAGCACCCTGCTTTTACTGCTGAACTCATAACATAATCCCAGGTGGGACAACCAGAAAACAAAAAAATTAAATATTCCAACTAACTCAAAGGAGAAGTGCAACTGCTGTAATCAAATGCTAAATATGTACAGCATTAGGAAACACATTATGGTTGTGTAAAAGCTCAGAAAGTTTGACACACTGTACTCCATAAAATGCATATTTCTGACCACATTTGGAAAAAATATAGTTTTATATCCTTTATTACAACCATAGTGTATACTTTTTTTTGATATTTTTATTTAACAAAGAAAGCTTAACTTCTCAAACATTTATTTAAAACAAGCAGCCATACAACAACTCTGCCAAAACAAAAAAGTTAAAGTTAGTTTTAAACTGACAAAGTTATGATTTAAATCAGAAAACGTCTCATTAAAGAGTAAGAAAAGAAAAGGGTATGAATCTCAGCAAGTATATTTCAGTATTTCAAATACTCAACACTAGCAAAGCAGTATTGACATCCAGCCCTACGTAAAGCTGTTGGATCTTCTAATCCAACTTACCATCATACATTTTACATTGTCACCTACGAGCTACACAATGGTCTAATAAACTCATCCTAGAGGCTCATTACAAACCAGTAGGACATTATATCATACACTTTATATGCTGTATATTGTATTTATAATGTATATACTGTAGGGTAAAGTTCATCAAACATCACTGAAAAACTAATTTTTATGTTTTTAGTGATTTTTTTTTTTACATGAAACATAGAAAATTTAAATAGGAATTTAAGGACATTCTTGGTCAAAGACCCACTGATGGCTTCTAAATATACAGATACTGTGCATTTGTAAAAATCACTTTTTTGTAATCTAAAGATGTTAGACTGTAGGTCATAACTGGGCTTTAAAGACAGGCCACAGCGAAATGAAATGTTTGTCCTGCTGTTGGTTTTAATCTGGAAATGTTGACTTATTGTTTTGACTGTTAACTAGCAGCCGTGGCAGATTAATGTTCAGTGTGGGCAAAATCTATCTGCTTTGATAAACAAAATATATAAATGTACAGATTCCAGTAGTGGAATCTAACTGTGTACTTAAGTACTGTACTTAAGCACAATTTTGAGGCACTTTAGTTGATTACCTCCATTTCAAGCTACGTTATACATCTGTGAGACAAATATTGAACTTTTTACTTTGCAAATAAAGATTTTACATAAAAAATAAAAAACAAATCATAAAGTATGATGCAGTTAAAAATGTAGCTAACCCCAATGTGTATAAATGAGTTAAACTGTGCTCCCTCTGGACCAGCTGCACATAGAAATGCTACTTTCTTGTAACAGTCACACTATTCGATTAATATATATTAATACACACTGACATCAGCCAATCCACTGCATAATGAGTAAGCTACTTTTACTCTTTGTTGATAATACTTAAGTACTGTTACTTCAGTAAAATTTTGAGTGCACTTGTAATTTAGTACTTTTATACTGTGGTATTGCTAATTTTACTTGAGCACAGGATGTGAATACTAAAGCATTCTCCAATGGGACTCCTTGGACTTCGCTGTGAAACCCCCTATCATCAGAGCATATTAATAACACAACAGTACTCATAAACCTACGGATGCAGCAGCTACATGAACTCATCTTACACTGAGCAGGATGCGCGCGCGCGTGTGTACTCGTATGTGTGTGTGTGATAGAGCCAGGAGTTGCGCACAAACGTACCGTTCCGTATAACCTTCCCCTGCTGTTCATTGCGACAAACAGCTCACTCCTCACTCCGAACAGGCTGATCACTCCTCGGTCCACGGTGGAGATCTCTATTAGACCTAAACGAAACACAGTGTTAAAAAGCAAAGACAGTGTCTCACTGCGACTGGGGACAAAGTCGTGTAACTGGCCTATGCAGCAGTGATGGGTGTAACCTTGCAGGTGCATTGCGACTGGATGATGCTCTCTCTGCTCAATTAGCCCTTTGGAATATCAACCTATTTCCAGTTTTAACATTAAGATGCCCTGTGAGTGTAGTTTACAGCGTGCTGACTGTGGATTTGCGTGTGTGTGTCCTGCTGCAGCGGGACGCAGGGTAAAAATAAGTTAGCGTCTAAACTGGGTCCCAGCATTCATGTCATGTTTTTGGCTTGGGAGGATATTTCGCACTGCACGGATGTAAGACTCAGTACACTGTTTTTGCTTTCGGAAACTTTCAACCATGCCGACACCTCTTATTAAATATCATGCAAGACAAGTGACCCGCTCTAACTTTTACACAGCCTGCGCATAAGGTTACGCCGCTTTTTTCGGGTGCTGCGCTTTGACGGATGCAACTCACTGTGTTGGTTCTCATTGTGTGCACCGCTTATCCTGCCATCCGGGAGCACCTGCAGGTGAAACCCAATGCCCACGTTGCAGTACAGTCGTCGCACTCTTTTGATGCCCTGCAAATAGTCACTCTCCCAGTTCAGTTCCGATTTCCCCCCTGCTATACCCAGATAAGAGCGAGAGAAGAGGGTCTCCCACTTCTTTTCCAAAAAAGTCGCATTAGTCCTGCTCGGTATCGGATAAGATGAAACGATCCCCCAAAGGGAAGTCCACAGTACAATAACTGCTGGCAGCGTCCAGTGCGTCCTGGCCCCGCGGGGCATACTGTAGAGGCACCTTTGCGCAACGGCCATCCAGTTTACCTTTGGGGCAAGTCACCTGCCCTAGAAATGCAACTCTTCTTATTTTTTGCCCTTTGGCATGGTGGTGGTAAAGGCTTATTTTGGGATCAAGGCAGATCAAGGCCCCATAGCCCGAGATCTGAGCAGAAGGAAAAGGACAGAGTGCGTCGGAGCTTGAATTGGTGCCGGTGGCGATGATCATCTTTCGCCGCTCCGCGCCTCTATACAGGCAACGCTGGCCGTGGAGGGGACACACCACTCACCGCAAAACCAGCTCACCTTGCTCGACTCTCACATCCTAAAATGACATCACTGTGACTTCACCGCTGCGCCCCCCATCAGAAGTAGGATATGGGAGGAGGAGGAGGAGGAGGAGAGAGAGAGAGAGCAAGACAGAGAGAGAGCTAGAGAGAGAGAGAGTTACAGGACCCCAGCAGCAGCAGATCTGATAGGAATGATGGGGGGTGCTGCACCTTCACATCAGTGTAGCCCGATGGAATAAGAAGAAGCGTTTCCCGTGGCGCTTTTCAAAAAAAAAAAAAATCTTATTAGGGTGATCCGTGTCCTAACTCTTACAAGTAGCCTAGCCTATCAAATGCTCCAGTGAGCCCCCAAATTACCTCATCTCCCAGAACCTTCAAACCTAATTAAATATCTACACATTTAAGGAAAAAACTGAATTAATGCTTCCACACAAAGCACAAGCAGACACTGCATACAGTGTTTGATGAGTATGAAAATGATGTGAATCATATGCTCTGCCACAACCGTCAAATCTCAATCCAATTGAGAACACAAGCTCATCCATATAATGGCAAATGAGGAAATATAATTTAGAAAGAATTGGATCATACCTCCAGCAGGTTTACCAAGACTACAGATTATGCAGCGGATTGAAGCTGTTCAGGCAGATGTCCGATACCTTTCTAAGCCACTTAATGTTGGTTTTTACTTCAATTTGTCACCCATTCATTTGAAAAAAGGAGCAATATAAATACATTTAGCTTTAGATAATAAAGGTTAGTGAAAGTTTTGCAAAGGATAAAACAGAATGACAGCAAACACTATTTGCCTTCAGAGCTGTCCAGTAAAACTGCAGTCTGATTTTCTGGCAACTCTACTGTAGAAGTTGAGGTTAATGGCCTTTGGTTGGTCAAAACAAGACATTTGAATACTTTGTAAACATGGGTATTTTATATCATGTTTGGACATTTCATAGACAATTAATCAAACTACTTACAGATTGTTAATGTAAATAATTGTTAGCTGAAGCCATAGGTGGATTGATCCTAAATTGTGACCTAGGACACTGTATTCAAGGGTGGGATAGGTCTAACTCTTAAATTAAAGTTTACTAAACGTTAAAGGCAATGAACAGTATTTTCTTCTAAATAACATTTTCATATTACAAAAATGTATGTACAAGATATATTATAGTCTATGAATGATGCTAAAATATTCTCAAAGGAATTACAAGTCCCCAGTAGTTTCTCCAAGCTGTGACATTGTGAGCTTTTATTTTGAAAGCAAACTAGCCTATTTTTTCAGCCTTCCTGGCTAATTGTGGCTGACCTGATGCAGCTCTTCCTCACATGGGAGACCTGCAGGAGGGGAGGGTGTGTGTGTGTGTGACTTTCATTGGTGTTGAGCAATCATGGGATGGATGGATGGATACTGTGTCCAGAACCCAAATCGGGACGGTGGTCATATGTCCTGGCAGCCTGCAGCCTTATTTAGAAGGAAGGTGTAAAAACAGTCACAGCCAGTCACAGGAGAGCAAGTGGCAATCCTGTCTGACACTTCCTTAGCCGTTTGTTCAGGAAGTTTACATAACCAGATATTTTGCCATGCTCAGATTGCGTGTTATTATTGTAAGTAACACATCCTAACAGAATAATATAACCTGCATGTATCAAATACATGGCATTGTTTTGGTTATTGCAAAGGTCAAGAAATACTGTGGTAAAGGAAACATGGAAAAATACTTGCAATTGGGGATTGTAATAGAGCAAACATCAGCATTTTACTTTAGAAAAATGTACAAAAAAATGTGTTTAATTTCCCCATAAAAGTTATTTTCTGTTTTACATTTCACTTAAATAATTTTTGTGGACAAAATGTTAAATCAAATAAGTCTAAGCTGAGTGCACTAGGATCACCCTCCTTCACATCCCCGTTTGCATCCCGTCCTTCAGGGTGCTGGTAGGAGATAAAGACTCAGGGGAATTCCCAACGTGTCACAGAGCACCAGGCTCTTTGGACCCAAGGTGCTCTCGGCTGCCAGGGAGTCTCAGGCCCACCTTAGCAACCAGAAAGGCCTTGTTGCTGATAAACAGCAGTGGAAAGAAACCCATAATGGAAAAACAACAAATAAACAAAACATTTCATATATCCTTCAATGTGTTGTTATCTGTAGAAATGAAGTCTTACATTTTTTTACTCGAGAATTTCGATTTAGTGCAAGTTTATACTTTAACTTCACTATATGTCAGAGGATGCTTTTCTTTTACCCAAAAACATGTTATGTGTTGATGCAGATTAACTACCAGAGTATTTAAAATAGAAATAATTAGGTTAACCTGCTACAACAAAAATACTACTTATAAATAATGCATCAGTATTAACAATTAATATAATCACAATTATCCGCATTATGAGTACATTTACTTTTGATACTTTGTTTTGGCAATAATTACTTTTTTGAATTGTAATGGCCTTCAATATGACCTTTAGTTGTACCAGTATGCATCTGGGGATGTTGTCCTGTCGGTCGGTCCAACGCCCTCATTCACACTGAAATATCTAAAAAATTACTTGTCTTTTCTTTTTTACAGACATTCATATTCCCCAGAAGATGACTCACTGTCTGCAGTCTTCTACTAAACATCATTGTGTTTTCACTGTCTTTGTACAGTAAGCATGCTAGCATGTTGGTGTTAGCATTTAGACCTGGTGTGCCAAAGTACAGCCTCACAGAGCAGCTAGCATGGCTATAGACTCTGAGTCTTGTTAATTTCAATTTGCACATAATCTTTAATGTTTGCAACAGAAATTTACAAGACAAAAACAAAAAGATCATATACAATTATAGTTAAAGTTGCTAAATGATAATACTTTATGATTGCCCAGTCCTACCAATCAGAACTTGCATATTAAATCTATCAAAAGTAAAACTATGCAAATACTAAACATAATTTCTTGCACAAGTGATGTCTTTCTTGACCTTTGTAGAATCATCCACTGATTAGAAATCTGGTTTAATTCATAGCATCATTCCTCCGAAACATCACTGACAGAAAGAAGTAAAAGACAAAACCAGGACCCACTGGAGCAGACAAACTGGACCACACTGAATAGCAAATTAATGAGACAGCCTCTTGATTTGCTGTGTAAGCACATGGCTATGCAGTCCAAGGCAGCCTGAATAGACAAAACTAGTGGGTCATTGACAGAGTGTGACTTCAATCAATGGAAAGTGGGCAATGTTAATGAGATGGTGCTGAGCTCTTGAGATTAATTCACCTAATACTGTTATACTGAGGCTGCTTTATTAGTAATAACATATTTCTGAAATGCAAAAATCTGAAGCAAATTAACTTTTGATAGATTTGAACAACACGATAACACTTTATCCCAAGAGTATGCCTCCTACTAAAGTTTATTTTCATTATTGATTAATTTGTCGATTATTTTCTTGATAGTTTGGCCTGTCAGAAAATAATGAAAATTCAAGTTGAAATCTTTATGTGTCTTGTTTTATCTGACTGCAGAGCTGCAGTCTCTATTCATTCAACTTACACTGTAAATTTCCAGCTAAACGGAGGCTTTTGAGGACCCTTTCCTCTCTCTCTTGCCTGCTATTCACCAGTCTTGTGTAGAGTTTAGCATGCATTCCATGCTGCTGACAACTGCATGCACATCGCGGTTCCTCGCAAGTCTATTTCAACTAACCGGCTATGTAAAACAATATAATATTCTTTGTGAGGTTAATCAACGGTGACAAATTATCCGAAAGTCCCACAAGGTGTGAACAACACTAGTGAAGCAGGGGCTCTGTCTCTTAAGTAAGAGTTCCTCTTCTGCCACCAAATACACGCTAGACCTACACATGCACTGACGACCCAGTGTCTGTGAAGGTTCTCAGCCATCCAGGTCATAGTTATCCAACGAAGGTTGAGGTCAAGGACAACTGGACTCTACAAGACGTTTCATCCCTCATCCAAGAGACTTCTTCAGTTCTGATCACCCAGTGTTAGGTTTACAATTTTAGATTTATTCACGCACTTTAAAAAAAGTTTTTGAAAGTTTTTTTTCTTTTTACGTTTATTTAAAGCATTAAATATTGAAATGTATATTGTAATAGGCTGTATATTAACTTATTGGTAGAAAACTGGTAGTTCTATGTAAAATCAGACGTTGACCACCCCCATATCACCAAAATGGTATGATACTTTTTTCGCTACAAAGGTTCCACTGTGAGATTGACAGTCGAATCAGGCTCCGCCCATCGAAGCATCGATTCTTCAACTATTCAGGGTCAACCCTAGTAGGAACCATTAAAGTTCCCCTTTAAACTACTACTCGATGATCCAAATAGTTGCAGATTATTTTCTTGTTGATCAACTAATCGATTAATTAACCCAATTAATCGTTTCAGCTCTAGACTGGAGCAAGATAGAGTTAAGCTTTAAAAACTGATTTACCCCTACAACTGCAAATGTCAGAGTGGAGCAACAAGAGGACATAAGGAGGTTACCCAATTAACACTGCAAGTGGATTTTATCTCTAGACTTGCCTTGGCTGAATATATTGGAGCTAAAGTAGAAAAGCAGAAAGCAAGAGAAAAGTGTCTGCAGTTTACTGTTTTCAGGTCAGCTGTCTTTGCTGCAATTACGGGATCTATTTAGTGCACACACCCACACATCAATCAGAAAATGGACCAGATGGAATAAACAGCTTTTGTGCATATTACCAAAGTGTAAGTAACTGGATACAGGAGGACGCAAAGCTCTTTCAATTACTGTTTTATTAACGTGGGGTTTAAAATATAATATTGAAACAACAGCTGGGGAGACCCAGAGATGGAGGAGGGATTTCTCTGGAATGACATCAGAATCGCTGGCATAGATGAGCAATAATACTCTGTATGTACAGACGACACATCAATTATTTTGATAGCTTCACAGGCTATCAAATAAAGAGACAGGATTATGATTTTAAAAGCACAACATTTAAGTAGAGAGGGTCCTCACTAGAAAAAATCCAATATACATAGTTTGTCCATTTACGGTCATTGTGGCAGCGACCTCTAGTGGCCATACAATGGTAGCAAAGGAGGAAGTTGGGGGACGTTAATAGGCAGAAAGTCGATGAGTTATTTTGAGTTTTAACTTAAAGAGGTGGTATTATGCCCATTTTCAGGTTTAAAATCCTAATTAGGGGTTGTACCAGAACAGGTTTACATGGTTTAATTTTCAAAAAACACTATATTTTTCTCATACTGCACATTGCTGCAGCTCCTCTTTTCACCCTATGAGTTGCTCCGCTACAGAGTGATGCATCTTACTTGTACAAAATCTTTGTTGGAGTTGCACGCGCAGTTCTACCCAATCAGAAGCAGAGAAGGGCAGATCGTAAGAAACAAGGTAGTGTGATCCAAATCAAAGCTGCTTCAGACTGTAACCTAGCAGATGGTCTAAGTTATCACCAGTCCACATCTTACTATCAGGACTAAACACTGAACTGTTGCCTTTGTTCTGATGATCTATGCTGCCTTGCCGAAAAATGCTTCCACAGCGCAAATCGAGAGACTCGACTGTAGGCCCTGCTCCATTTTCCATTGCAGATAAAATCGCTTAAAATATATACTGTCTACGGTTAAAACGTTTGAATATTCCTCAGAATGTAAAGACAGATAAGCGGCATGAAAACCTTCTAGCTGTGTTTTCCTCTGCTGTTGTTGCTGCAGCGGTCTGTGTGACGGTGGGAGCAGTGAACGCTCCTTCCGCGGGTTGGCGTAGGCTTCCCCCGCAGCCACTCCTTAACTCCGAAAATATTTATCACATTTTTGTTCCGCCATCACTTCTTGGAAATATTTGAAATCTACACAGCTGATTTCTCACCTCAAAACTTCACTCAGAAGTGGATTTAGTGATGAAATTCCATACGAAAACTGTAAAAAAAAAAAACTTTCTGGTGCAGCAATGATGATGCAGTGAATAGTGAATATTCTCTGACTAATCAGCAGTCTGTTGTGTTTTCATGTTACATTTTAGTATCCCTCAGCTCGCTTGGAACCTTGAGAGAGGTGAGGTGATACAAAAAAAAAGTACCTGGAAGCAGATACAGGTACAACATTTCTACAATGGAAACCCAAACAAAGGCGAGTGGCGCCAAAGGGCCTCCGCTCAGACTAGCATGATTTGAGGGCGTGCCTGACCCCGCCAGTCGCTTGGCAAGCTTTATGACGTTTTCATTGTGACGTCACAAGTCAAGGAAGTGAAGGGCTGGACTACAAACGAGCTGTTTTCAAGTGGTTCAGAGCCATGCTTTCTGTGGGAGATAGGAACTCCCTTTGGGCTCGACTTTGGGCTTTTTCACTTTGCAAACCTGTTACATGCACAAAAAAGATATACAACTCAATAAAGGAAAGGGAAAAAGCCAAAAAAAACATAATACCACCACTTTAAATATCGTTACTGACTTCTTTCACGTGACCTCCTTCACATGACCTATCTAATGTACTGACTTTAACCTAAACCTAACCAAGTAGTTTTTGTTGCCTTAACTTAACCTGACCATTTCACAATGTTAACCACGTTAAATGTCAAGTGACTTAGGTCATGTGACTTATGTAACATAGTTAACGCCTATGTTAAATGCTCATGTATGTTACTTTGTGAGGCATGGACAAACGCCACCGGTAGGGGGCACTAATTTAGGAAAAAGAGTTGGATTAGGAGGCATGGATAAAACAACCTAAGTTGGCAAACTTGTTGGTGTCACAAGATAAAAAACAACTGCAAACAAGGCTATTCTGTACTCAAAAAACAAACAGCTGCCCTGTGTGTAGTACGGAAGCTGTATCAGAAAACAACTATCCAGTTAGAGTGGAATACGTAAATTACGTGCTCAACACAACATACCCACAGAACTATAGATTTATGAGAGGCCAGATCAGTCTACTACTTTGTATTTGTGTTTGTGTGAATGCAGTGTAGAGGCTCTATAGCCATGCTAACGGCTTTGTGAGGGTGTATTCAGGTGTGCATGCATGCTCATAATGACAGTGCTAACATGTTGATGTTCAGCAGAATAATGTTTTCACCATCCTAGTTTTGCATGTTAACATGCCAACCATCTAAATATGCTAACACAGCTGAGCATGATGGGAATGTGATTAGTTTGGCAGGTTTTTGATCATGAACTCATTGAACAATTTCAAGAGTTGACCTGGTGTCACCAAAGTTTATACAATTGATCCTCAGGGGGACATTAGTGCAAGAACTATATCTCTTGGCAATTCATCCAATAGTTGTGGAGATATGTTACCCAAAACCTCATGTTAGCAAAAAGTCAGGGGTCACCAAAGTCTTTTGGAGTCATCCTCTGGAAACCATGAATGTATGCACAAAATTACAGAAGTAGATGTTTAAATATTTCACTTGGAAAATGACACTTTAACCTGCTGGTGGCAACACAGAAAAAGTCAGTAGTGGTAGATGTGAAACATTTGTACTCTGGGGACCATGAATTTCTGTACAAACTTTCATGGCAATCCATTTAATAGCTGTTGAGATATTTCAGTGTGCAGACCGATGACAGACTGCCATTGACATCCATAGATCCAGCATGGCTTGCATGACTATAAATCCACTGTACCAACAACCCTTTTGCCTGACAGATATTAAATTCACTGCTGTTCTACAGCTGTGTGACACAACACTGACATTCCTAACAGACATCTGCTTAACCCTGATACACCAAATATATTTCACAGGACATCATACACCATTCATCACCACCCTGAGCCACTAAACAGTTATGAGATCCTTTGCTCAACTAAGAAACTTTACATTATTGAGCAGAGCGCAGTGATATGGTGATCGATCGAAAACAATTGAATTTCAATCCAAGGGAGCAGGGTCTTGTAAAACAGTAATGGTACCACCCTGAAAGGAGCTCGGGGTACAGATTTTTGCTGAATCAGCTAATGTATAATTCAACAGCCAAAAACTGCACTGGGTTATGCTCTTTTCTTCTGCTGCTTTGTAAATTTGTGACACAGGGAGAAGCAAATCCAATGGGAACCTGATACTAACTGACATGGCTAACTAGAACATATGCCAAAGCTGAAATATAATAGAGCTCTATTCTGCTTCTTTCATTATTATAGTGTCAAGCTTTGAGCTGCACAGAGAAGACAAAAGGAGCAGCCTGTCACAAGGAAGTGTTCCCAGTAAAAATATCTTTTCAAGGGTAAAGCTTGCGCACCTTGCAGAGAAAGATGTGTCTGCTGCTAAATTGGGCATAGCGTGACTAAGGGGAAAAGAAGCAAGGCAGAGGTGACTTTTATGCTGATTACAAAATCCAGTGACACAGCAATTTTTATATCCACGTCAAAAAGGTGCATTCTAAAATAAAAAAGACCCATCTGTCAACATATTGTTTGAATGACTATCAACAAAACATCCAAGTAGTTAGAGTGATGAAATACAGTTGACAGGTGTGAAATACTACCTCTAAAAGTGTAGCAAACAGAAAATGAATCAGCAATTACATTTCGAGCAAATATGCTACATTTTGACTGCCACTGCAAATGTTATGATTTGCCAATTTTTATTCTTATATATGATAGTAAATTGAATAGAGTTTGGTTTTGGACTTTTGGCCGAATAAAGGAAGACATGAATATGTCTTTTTGCACTTTTCACCATTTTCTGACATTTTATAGACCAAATTATATATCGATTAATAGAAGAAATATGTTGCTAACTTATCAATAATAAAAAAAAACCTTTCCTGGAATGAAAACTTGTAGTTAAACAACAAACTTCAACTTATAAAGAATTACTTTCCTGCATCCCATTTTGATGCCAAAGCCAAACTTTGAGACATGTAGCCATGCAAACACATATGAAGCGCCGCAAATCCTTTTTGTAACTTTTTGAAAATGATTTTGTCTGTAAATTAAGATCTGATGAAGATCTCATGGGTGATCGAAAGAAATACTTCTTATACTTATAACACTATATAATGCTTAATGGCTGTAATGATAAATTTCCCTCCTGAGATCAATCAAGCTTGATCTCGTCATACAGGAGCTGTGAGTCCTACACTACAACATTCAAATGACAAAATGATCACTCCTATGTTTGAGGACCCCATGGATTTGGAGGAAATGCTAGAACTGGCAGCTGAAAGAGTGAACGGCATAGATTGCCATGCTCTTTGAATGATGGTGAATGCCTCACATCATGGCCATTGATCTCCATTTAAGCTCAGTAATCACATTGCATCCCAAAAGAGCTGAAAGATGTGAAAACGTCAGTTTGACACGACAGTTTTAAGAGCCGTACATTGTGAGCTGTGTTGCCCTGAAGTGTGCGAACTCAGCAGGGTTGTCTATTCACAAAATCCTTAGCATGTGGTCCTAATAACTGGCTGGAGTACTGCCAGTTTTTTTTTTGTTTTACAGGGCAGCTAATTGCATTTATTTGCTTATTTGTCATCTGAATCTCAAAGATCAGATTTAAGGTACTTTGCTTCAGGGCTGATGAAGACCATTAATGTAATAACACCTGCCTACACACCCATTAAATCAAATACATGTCTGTGTACAGCAAAAACTGATGACATATTTTTTTAAAGAATTAGATTCATGGCTTTAAAAGAACAGTCTTCGTGCAAGCTCCAATGTAATTTTCTTAGATGTATTTAATTAAAACTCAAAAAATGTGCCTTGATTTTTGGGAACACTTAGGCTAAGGTTTACTCAGTGCCACATTCTCGCCTTAACCGACTGCTCCTTTGAGGCAAAAACTGGCAGACTTACTTGAGGCCACGAGGAAAGCTCTGTTTACGTGGCTGCCATGCTGAAAAGACAGTTTGGTTTATGGCTGTAGGAAGAGATAGAGATCAGAGGAGGTGTCAGCTGCTGAGTCGGCAGCCGATTCCCCCTGGCTCCTCTTCCCTCTCTCCCAGGAACCCAACACCGAGCCAGGCCACCAGGACCGAGCAAGAGAATGTGAGGAATTCTCTCAACACATTTGCTCACTGCTTTGCACTTTCTCACCCCTTTGGGATGTAACGAGTGCCGCCAGACCCGAGGATGCGACCACCTTGTTCCACTGTGAGTGAGCGTGAGGGTGGGCGAGAGGCGGCAATGAGCGGAGGATCAAGGCAATTTGGCTGATGGGTAGAGGAGAGCGTCCGGAATGGCACACGGCAGAGAGAGTGAGTCATCCTGAACGGAGCTGCTGTCATTCGGCCAGCACAACAAAGATCGGATCATTTATTTTTGTCACGGCCCCTGCTGGATGAAATCTAAACCCACAAGGAGTTGATCAAAGGTTTTGGCATGCTGCCTGTCCTGGAGAGCAGCTAATAAATAGTCACGAATGATCCAGAAGAATCAGTGGCAGGTTGTGGTTTATCCAGACCAGATTTCTTAGGAGTCATCAGCAGCATTCTATTTTTGTAGTTTGAGCCTCTTAATTTGTAGGCTAGGCCTGGATCGACCAATCCAATCCATTTAACAGCTTAATAATTTAGTCAATAAAAATAAGATAATAGTTAAAAATACAAAGTAGATTTATTTATCATTTTACAATACAGGGTTGTATAATGAGATTAAGTTGTAGTTCCCTTTATGCTACTCACAAAAAACATACAGTATATATGATAAATACACAGTATATGGGAAAAATGATATACAGTAAATGGGTGGAGAAAGTCATAGAAATAAATATAAGATAAGAAAAAATATCTTATCTAAAAAATCTAAATTTGTTTCTATTTTAACATTTTGTTTATTTTGCAGTATAGTAGATTTTTTATAGTTACACAACATAAGTCAAGTCAACAACTGACAAAGCTAAGACATCAGACATTTGGCCTGTCATAGCTTCAAGGAACCACAAATGACCCGGCAGAGGGCGAGCAACAGCAGATTGAAAATGCAGTTGTATGGGCAGGTGAGTCTGTCAAGTGATGATCTGAGCAGGAAACTCAGGCGTGACAGCTGGTGGGCAGGTGAAGAATGACAGGGAGAAGAGAAGAGGATGGAGCTGCTTTCGCCATTACAACCTCTGTGTACAGGTTTTCTTTCTTTTTGTCCAAGCAGAATATTACTTTCGTAGTTTAGGCCATAATTAGTATTGTTGATCTCAGTCCATCCAAAATTAAAACACGATACAATCCTTCTCCGGGAACACTTGAAAAATTGAGACTGAAACTGTCAGCTTCAGGTATGATGAAAACATTTTTTTGTAAAATTGTATGCTTTCTATTTATAATTATTTATATGTTTGGTCTTGTAAATGCTTCCACTAAAAAGGTCAATATAACATTTTTTATGGTTATGTTGATTTGTCCATTTTTTTGATCTCCATAGTTCATGAACTATGGAGATTGATTAGTCACATGACTAATCAATAGACTGTATCTAAGGAAACCACAAACAAAATCAGACACCATGCTGATGAAGCCGAAACAGCCAAAAACATCTGGTACAGGGTGTACTGTGCAACACATGTAAATTTTGAGTTACAGTCAGAACTACCAAAAAAAGTCCACATTGTACAAATCCTTCAACCCACCTACCTCTCACATGTGGACATCGCCCTCTAGTGTCAAAGAGACATTAAGACATCCAGTGTCTGTCTGAGAAATGATATGTCACTGCATTGCAGCACTTGTCAGATTGGAATCAATGCCACATTACTTTGATTAAAACTTGTGAAAAGTAAAATGTTGTTTGAAAGAGGAATTATCTGCATAACATATAAGCAGAAAGCTTGACTCAACAAGTGATTACAAGACCACATGAGCTTCGATTGATGCATAATGTGCTGTCCAGATGCTCTGCTAAACATAGTAAAGAAAAGTGTGCCATCCCCTGCATTGCAGGTAGTGTGTCTCAGTGGCGTATCAAAATAAAATATAGTAAACTCAGGTCATAATATGATTACTAATGGGCCACTGAGACAGAGCTATAGATTATAAAGAGTTTCTTGTTATGTTTTGGCTCACTGACTGACTTCTTCTTGATTTTACAGTGAAATGTTGTGACTATTTTTACTAGCTGGCACAGATTATATGTTCATTGACCTGCATGACTCCTCATGAGGAAACTAGAGTCCCTGGAATTGCTACAGTAAGAGCCTGCTGCTGTCAAAAGTATGTGGACACTTATTGGTTATCAAAGATGGCTGTGTGTTTTGTGAACAGTACTTTGTGGGAAATGCACAACAGAGAATCTGATACAGCTGATCTATCAACAAATGAGGCAGCAGTGAGTGTCAGTGTGCATCCCAGGCATGATGAGACATAAGTCACTGCGGTCTCATGTGCTTGTGTCCTTTTGCCTATGACCTCCCTGTTAAAAGGTCATCCTAATGAGACTGCTCCCCAGGTGCCCTTCAAGTGCCACGGAGTGCAGGAAACAATGCTGTGTTACAGATGCTATTTTGAATGGTGTCACAGTGTAAAACTGGCAGCGTTGAATTATTGTCGGCCCTTTGATGCTGTTTATAGCCCTGCTGTCTTGTCAACACATATAATCATACTACAAATTCCTGATCCAGGGCCTGTTATTGGCAATAACGCTGCCCAAAAACACAAGCAGCAACGTCTTGCCTTGATGACTCAGCACATAGGAATTCCTAAAAGCCTTGAATGCTTTTTTATATGGCTTTTGCTCTACTCTTACACTGTTGTGCAGTACATGTCTTACTGTTTTGCTTTAGCCCAGCAGTTCCCAAACAAGGGTCAGCCGCCAAAGGTGTCCCAAGATAAATTTGAAGGGTCAGCAGATGATCACCAATGCATTCTATTTTCATGCCGAAACCTGGCTCCTACATTACCCAGAATGCAAATCAGTCACTGACAGCTTGGTAGATATCCAGGTGTGTTATGCTAGTAGCGGCTAATGTAGCCTCATGAGTATCGGACTACAGAGGTCTGGAACCCCCGAGATTTTTTTTCCATTTTCAAAATCTAAATTGGCCAAAACCAACAATGACTCAAACGATATCACTTAAGGGAGTTTCTCACAATTATCGCAGCTCCCCCTGGAGCCACAAAAGGCTTTACTATACAACTTTTCATATGCAGTAGTATTCCCCAAAACTTGCAAAAAGGCTTTGACTTGTAAAATGGGTGATCTATACAGAAAATAGTTTTTGCTTACCTTTCCCTAGTTTGTCCCTTTTCCTTTTTAAATTCTGGGTAATTTCATAACTTTAGACCATTAAAAAACTTTCAAATGGGACAAATCCAAGAGGGAAATTCAGATATTTCTGAAACGTCAGATATGTTGAGTTGGCAATTAATAATATGACAGTGCCTAAAAAACCAAACACATTTCCAAACCAAATGTCCAGTGTAGTTAAACATAAATTTAATGCATTTGTTATATTGTCAATGCACAGTGCAAAGATTTATTTCTAACTGTACTGACGATGTGAATGCTTGCAAGTAACATCAATACCATGTGACATGACATGAACGCAGCATAAGGCCATAAGTTGTGATGAGGGATCACAAGCCTAACGATTTTGGAAACAACTGCTCTAGCATATTCTAAATAGCTTTAAATCTGACAGACCAACACTCCCTATGATTCAGTCACCTGCAAGATTTTAAGAATTCACAATTACTGTGGTTGTTACGCCATGTCTTCCATAAAAGCTATTGTCAACCTAAGTTTGTGCAGTCTCAAGCCCACACTTCCTAAAATCTCTTTGTGATTGTTCCTCTCCGGTCTCTCATCTCCCTTGCAATTAGCTTTGTGGCCTGCCGTGTGTATACTCCAAAAAAAAAAAAAAGTCAGCGAAAGCATGCACTTAAGAAGACGAGTTCTTAGAAAACAAACTCCGGAAGCCACTGATTGACAGATCTTTCTGCCCACTCTAGTTCCCTGGCTAAAGTCGTGGATGCTGTGGCTGTGCTGTGGTTGCCACTGGTGCATGCCTAAAGATGCAGGGCCATTTCTAGGTTACAATAACAACACCACACTGACACAGCAATGCCGGATATCCGAACTCATTCAGACATATACTTGAGGCTCATAAATAACTGGTGCCCCCTACAGAACACCTATACATTTTCACATTGACAGAGCACGCTGTCTTCATGAAGAACTAAAAATACTTTCAGCTTGCAGCACATACTAGGTAACTTTTATCACATTAACAGTAGTCTTGCATAACATGGCTTTTGCATCTTACCTGAAATATCTCAATAGTAAAGACCCAATCTATTTTTTCTTTTCTCTGTTTGGAATGTAAATAACACTGCAGTCACCGCCTGCGGAACAACCATACAAGGACAAGGCCGCTGGATTGAGAGAGCCCCACACAAACTACCACTCTGAGATGCTGTACAGTACATAATGATGGCATTCACATCAGTGGTTGAGGGGGAAAACTGCCTCCTGACCACTTCCAACTAACAAGCTCAAATTAAGACCACTGATGACCTCATGACTGCCAACTAGACTAGTAAATCCAGCTGGATGTTTTTTAATACTGCCTGCTAGTGCCACAGATAGAAATCACAGTTATGGGTTTGTTAAACATCTTGAAACACAACAGGTGTATATAATTATACAACAAAGGTTGAGGTCAAGGGCATATATAATTCAATATTCTGATCTTGAGTCTTCTCACCAACAGTCAACAACTAGATGTTTTTGTCTGATTGTGTTTCATTGCCTTTAATAATTTATTCTTCTTTTAAGAACAGAGATTACCATATGTATTGCAGGTGAGGATTATACCTGTGCCATACAAGATAACAACAATTGAATTTGTGTGTGACTTTTCAAAGTCCAGTGTTAACAAAGTGTTTCCAACAAGGCAGCACATTTAAATCTAATCAAATGGGGAACTAGAATTGTGTTTTAGGAAGAGAATCGTTTTGTGGCAGATTTTATTTCTTTTGACTGGGACAGAAGAAGAAAATCTTTATTTCCAGTGTGTGTTATATGTAAGAAGTTATGTTTTGGTGTCATCGTGAGGTTTGCATAACACAATGTGTAATATAACTTACTAACTAGCTACCTGGATGAGAATGAAATAGATAAAATCAACTAAGATACAATTAAATTAATTTGAGTAAGGTCTCCAATAAGAGTATCTTTTATAAGAACAGATTTAAAAGAGGACATTACAAACCTTAAGCTTATGATACAAGGGGCAACTTTTTGAGCAATGTTTCTGGGCAGTCTTGCTATTGGCAAGTCCCATTATGTTTTGAATGGCTGGCGGTGGTGCGGGGTGGGTGGAAGAGTGGTGGGGGAAGGTGATTACGGTAGTAATCTTTACTCATTACCATCGACGGCAACGTTGCCCTATACGATCGCTCTCAAAGTTGCTCTGTGTATCATCAGCTTTACAGTCCCAACAAAAATGAAAGTATCTTATGATTTTTCTTACTAAGTCAATAACTTGTACACCACTGAGTACAAATGTACTTTACTTATTTTTAACATTTAACATCACATACCTAAATATTTTTAACTCAGAACAATTTTCAGTATATTTTACTTTTACCAGTCATAATACCTACTTTTGGTTATGTGACTATATATATATTTAAATAACATTCTGTTCTTCACCAGTGGTCATGTGCACTTGTTTGGGCAGATACAGTAATGTTTAAGAGTGGAGGTGGTGATATTTAATGGGATGCAAAGAAGAAGGTGGGTTTATGATTTTTCAGGAGGTGAACAAGTCACCTGTGTCACCACAGCTGTTATTATTGTCTGAAACACGATTTTTCACATCTATATGTGTGATTGGAAGCGTGATGTTGTGACCGCAGTGTTTGCATGACTGGATCTGATATTTTGGTCATGGCTGTAGGCAGCACTGGAGGAGTTTAGGAATGTGTGACCACAGGGCCCTTTGGCCCCATGGCTGCATGTCTTCCTTCCTTGTCTGGGTCCGAAGACACGGACCATCACACCCCTGAACGTCTCCTCCAGGTCCACTGTGTGACAAACCGCAGCCGACAGCCACCCACTCAAATACTGGAAAATGACATCCCTCGGGACAGCTGTTGCTCTCTTAGAAGTGCAGTAAAAATGGAGCAATTTCCCTTTTACTGCACTTCAGAGGGAGCCGTGATTGCTTCCGCCCTGAGTGTGGGCGACTGCGCGGCAGAGTAGATGTCATGTTCATGTCAATCAGCAGGTCAAACTCTGTACCTCTGTGGCTGAGGCCCTGAAGCATTAGACTCCTGCTGCCATCTGCTGGACTGCTTCGCTGAACCCACTCAGTGGCCTACAGACACTGCCAAGGCCTGTTAATGCAAACAGAAATGTCCTCACAAAGTCAACACAATGATTTTTCAATATTTTATCAGCCTGGTTCATTTAAAATATTCATGATAAGATGTTGGCTAAAATTTGATATGCAATCCAATGATCAAATCTGTTTTAAAGCCACTGCAGGTCTCCATATTAATTAAAAACTACATTACACAGATTTGTTTAAAATCTACTTAAACTACTGAGAAAAGTTATTTTTTCATGATTTAATGTGACACTGATTATAAATATATGCTGACTTGTGACAGTTGAAATATGGTATCTGCAAGTACATCCTTACAGTTTTTAAGCCCTCAATATAATTAATGATGAAAATAAATTAGTTTCTTTAATAACATATTTTAAGTAAGTCATGTTTATTCCTTCAGTCTTAGCCCCCACACACCTACATGTTCACTCATGCAAACTTAGGTTTGGCAGCTTGGCACTGTAGTTGTGGGATGAGTAACTACTTTAGACTCTCTTTGGCATGCACTGACTGAAAATTTTATTTTATTTTTTTCCTGGCAACAGGAAATATTTACTCAAAAGAACAGGAAGCTGAAAGATGCACCGTGGCAGAGGGGATATGTTGTCCTAGCCATTCATTTACTGAAATAAATACTGGAGTCTAAAAAGGTGATTTTAGTGTTTTATTTATGAAATCAAAGGTAATCGTGCATGTAAAGTGGAGCCTAATTAATGCTGGATTTTTGGAGGTAGTTTAAAAATCCAGAAATTATAACTCAGCGGACACATAATCTACAAACATTTTAGTTGGGTAACAATTGGCTTATCAAAGAATTGTCATGAAGGTATGTACTGAATTCATTCTACGAAGAAAAATAAACCGCTCTCTACTGGACTAACTGTGAAATGAAGACTTTTTTGATTTGGCATACTAACATCAGCAAGGCTTTAACTACTATACAGATATTGTTCAAGTATCTTGAGCTAAAACTAGGTTATTAGTCGACTGATTAGTTGACTAACAGAAAATTGATCTGCAGCAAATATGATAATCAACTAAATATTTCTTTATTAGGAAAAATTCCAAAATACAGCGATAGATTTTCTGCCATAGTTTGTCTGATATTTTTTGTGAATTAAATTTCTTTAGGGGTTTAAATTGTTGTTTGGACAGAATAATCTAGTGTGATGGGATTTTGATGTCATTTTCAACATACATTATATTCACCAAACTATTAAATTATAATAATAAACAAAGTATTGAGCAGAATATAATATTAATAAGAAAATTTATTTATATTGCACTTACCAAAATCAGCGTTTAAAATGTGGACAGATATTAAGGCGATCATTTCAACTGACTGCGGGAAAAAAGATAATATATGATAAGATTAACAGACAATGAAAACAATTGTTAGCTACAGCATTACATGTTTCGCTAAGGCAATTCATTTGTTCTCTATAGTGATTTAAATTCTATTTTTGGTGTAGCAATAACAGTAATCGTTGTACTATATTGCAAAATGTTAACGTTACTTAAACTGAGATGCTTGATGGCAGTTTGCTAGCTTAACGTTAACTGTCGGCATTCTGGCCCTTTCTAGCTGTTCACATCCCCAACACGGCAACATTCATGATTTATTAACACACAATAACTATTACCCTTCTATATATATTATACTTCCTTCAAAAAAAATTATCTAATTTCCAAAATTACCTGACCAGATTAATGAGCCCAGTCCATTCATCTAGCGAGTAAGAGCTCCATGATATTTAATGGAAGCAGATTCGTCACATTTTATTTTTCAAAAAAATAAAAATGAGTAATTATACATCTTTGAATATATACAAGCGGTCGATTCATTTCCTGCGTTCGTTTTATTTTTTATTTTAAAGACAAAAAGAACGTTTCATAAGCAACGAATCAGCTGCCGGTGTTCGTCAAATTGGTCAACACAAATCGTCACTTCTCCTCGGTTCAGGCGGGCTTGTTGAACCTATTGATGGTTAAAGCGAGGTTAACTTTTGCAGCGAGCAAACATTAGCTTGTGTGTCTTATCAACGCCAGTGTTACAGCTGATTGGTTAACGTTAGCTTAACAAAAACCATCTCGCATATTCACAAGCAATGGACCGACCATCAAGGTTTGTATACCCTAATTCAAAGGGTCCCAGTTTGCCTGATATTGTAGAAAGCTAACACGTTGTTAACTGTTGACAGGAAGACAAAGACTGTGAATTACTGCGAATCCAAGGACTTTGATGATGGTGAGAAATTATTGCCTCTATTCTGGTTACATTTACATTATCCAGTTAAAGTGACATTAGCTAAAGTTGTTTCCCTTAACGCCTATCAACTTAAATACATATTTTATTGTCACTAACGTTAGTATGTTAGCATGCAAAACATTTTCATGTTTTTCAGACGAGCCTGTCCATTTTGAGCTGCACACAGTAAACTGTTTTATACAAGTTTGAGCATTTTTAAATGGTGTCAGTAGTTACATCTCATTTGTGAGATTCTTTTAGATGTCCATAGAAAAGAAGGCATACACATAAGCCTACATTAACAGACAGAGACGAGAAGTCTTCTCTCACCACCAAATTATCTCCATGTTGTCTTTATGTAACAGATGATGATTTTGCCGGGGTGAAGGCTCCACCCAGCAAAAAGGCCAGGGAGGATATGAAACAAGAGCAAAAGAGATCTTCAAACAAGTCCTCCAGTCAAGAGTCCAACTCACATTCCACAGTGATCCAAAAGAGCAGGTAGTAGACAATCCTGTGAGACAGTGGACCATGTACACAACAAGATGGTTAAGATGGTGGAGATCTACCAACTCACAATGGGAAAAGCAAATCCTCAGTGATGTTTACACAACAAACACACAACAAGCCTGTCACACACTGTGTGGGGGGTTTAAACTGGTCATGCAAAGTAAATATAATGATGTCTCCATTGGGATTTTCTCACCACCCCATGGAAGATAAACTGTAGTGTCAGGGACTCTTTGGCTGTTGTACACGTAGTATAATCATCAGGCTGACCTTTGGCTTGGAAAAGAACATGAAAATCAGTGTTCTCCCTAGTGGTGATGCATTGTCATACGAAGTGTGCCATGACACATCGCAAAAGACTGCCTGACATGTGATGAATAAGATAAATATTTTTATTTAGGGATGAGTACAGAAACCTGATATTAAACGGGCACCTGGGCTAAAGACCGTGGCATCTATCTTGAGGAGTAAAATAAAAGTTAAATCTTTTAACACAATCTAACATTATGCATATAACATGGCTTGAATCTTCTCAACATGTACAGAAGACCATTGGATGAGAATTTGCATGAAAGAGATCTAGAAGCAGCCATTACACTGTCACTGCTGAATAATGCAGATGGGCTAAAAGACCAGTCTCGCACCAGCAAAGGTATGGCTTTGAAAACTTAAATATACTGTAATTTTGTGTTGTTTAAGAGCTGTCAACTTAAATTCCTGTTCATTTTCTCCAGGAGATGTCAAGGTTCAAGATCCAGTAGATGAAAACACAGATCCAGCTTCTTTGCACTTGTCCAACTGCAGTGTGCATAGTGCAATTTTGGGTACATTTCCCAAATTTTTGTCCATTGCACATGTCATTTCCTCATGGTTATAAAGACATTGTTCTTAATTTAATCTTCTTTGATGAGGATAAAATGGTTGAAAATTTTCTGTAAATTTTTTGTTTTCTTAAGGCCTGGATGAAATCGCACCAGAAACAGAGTCACTTGCCCTTTCCAGACAGAGAAAGGAGTCTGCCACTAAAGCCACTGAGGAGCAGAAGAAAAAGCCTACGGATGAAGATGAAGACTATGAGCCCAAACTGATCCCAGGTTGTTCCCTGCCATTGCTCCATAAATATTTGGTTTCTGTTTTAGTTTCCATGTTCTTTTCTTTATTTTTTTGTCAGTAAAATTTAAATAATGCCTTTCCAGATTCAGAAAGCGATGAAGATTTCAGTGAACCAGCTGAGAGCGAAGATGAGGAATTCACAGTAAAGAAAGTCAGCAAAACAAAAAAGAAAGAGAAAGCAACCAAGAACGTGAAGACCAAACAGCAGCCTCCTGCCTCTAAAAAAGAAAAGCAACCATCAAAATCGTCAAAGTCCAAATCACAGGCAGCAGGTACGTTCTTGAAGTTTATCAAGGAAGATTTAGCTTTTGGCTGTGATTGTAATTTAATTTGTTCATTGTTATGAGAACTGCTTTGTCTCACAGCAGCTTCCACACCAGTGACAAGTCCTCCAACAGCCAAACTTGCACCCAAAAGACCTGCTTCATCCTCCACAGCTTCTACATTGAAACCTGCATTCTCTCGTAGCCCAGCAGGGGGCAGAATACCTAAGTGGACCCCACCAGGTGCAGTACAAGTGAATGACAGCAGCAATATCATCCTTTAAAAACACCTACTTCAGTAAATTGATCGCTATTGTTTACATTTTGTTTCCCCAGGTCATATTGGTAGAAGTCCTAATTCATCACAGAGTCCACCAGTGAAGTCTCCAGGTCAGGGTCTGCGACTGGGGCTGTCCCGTGTGGTTCGAGTCAAACCTCTTCACCCCAGTGTTGCAAGTCACTGACTGAATCACCTGTCTGTGTCAGTGAAGGCCAGGTCTTGTTGTTGTTTTAGCTTTATCACTTATTTTAAAAAAATGATGTTTGTAAATATTTTTTTTCTTTTCCCTTTTTCCCCACATTTTTGCTTTTTATACATATGACAAGATTCCCAGAACATATTTTTCACATGATGCTCTCAGCTTTGGACACACATGCTCCTTGAGCTATTATTTCATCATACAGTTAAAAGGTAATGGAAAAGTAATATGGCGTACTTTCTTGATTCTTTCTTGACTTGATTGAAATCAGTCATCATTCAATCATCAATTAATTCCAGTTTCACACCTTTTATCAGTACAGTTGGTCCTGTGGAAGAATGAATTGTTCCTGACAATTGATCTGATAATTTTCTCCCATTTTTTCCTATTGTGTGCAAAGGCTGTATTATGTACATATAAATATAAAATAAAATTTAAAAGCAGTTTAATTTAGTATATTTGTGTCTCCAGGAGATGTTACATTGATTTTCAAAATGACTATTTCATTTAATTTATTAGGATCCCCATTAGCTGTAGCAAAAGCAACAGTTATTCTTCCTGGGGTCCACACAGAAACTACACTTTATACATAATAGTACACAATTACAGAAAATAACACACATCAAACCACAACAAAGACAATACAACCATACAGAAACTCAATGTGATCCTGCTCTAATGTGTAAAAGTCAGTTAATTGAACAAACAGAAGGAAAAAAGTATTATCTATTCTAGACAGTATATTGTGCTGTATAGAGTTCAGATACTACCTAAGTATCCTTGGATGTGGAAATTAGATTTTTTTTTATTACTGTTTTCCTGAAAGATATGCTCGGGCAGAGTGTTCCATGCAACCATGGCTCTATACATTGCAGTGTTCTTCGTCACAGTGGTTTTCACTTTGGGTAGTGTAAATCTACCCTCAGTAGTGTGCCTGGTATAATAGTCATGCACATATGAGCTCCAACAAAGCTGTCTATGTAATATCCTTGGTAATTTAGTAACTGAAATAGTTTTCATGAAAAGGCAGTACTATCTGTCTTTGATCCATGAGCTGCTGACAGATGACATTATTTTGATAAAGAAGACAAATGATGAAAGGGATGTTCTGCGTTTAAAAAGTGCTGTGGTGGTATGTAAGTACTGCAGCAACTTCTACGACATTTCAGAAATACTGTACTTTTTACTTCACTACTTTCATTTATTTGACATCTTTAGTTACTAGTTACATTACAAATTAATTGTTGCAAATACACAGAGCTAATAAAGTATTTTTGTTATAAATGAAACTACCCAACAGTTTATACAAGTACAGTTGAAACGATTATTCAATTGACAGAAAATAATTGGAAACTATTTTGATAATTGTTTAAGCAGCTTAATATAAAAGAGTTAAAAATAGCCTCATCCAACCACTACTTCATCTCAACTAACTACAACAGTAAAATCTAATAATAATTAATAATCTAATTATATATAGTATTTTATATATATAGATAGTATGATATATAGTAGTATTACAGCCAGAGAGGACACTGAGTATTTTGTGTTGTAATATTATAAGTACATTTTCCTCATTACTTACATACTTTTAACTCTGAACTGGGCCATTACGCATAATGTGTTTACTTTTGGTACTTTAAATACATTTTGATTTTAATACTTTTGTAGCCTACTTTTTGCAGGACTCAGTATCTTTATATTGTGGTATTAGTACTGGAAGCAAAGGATCTGAATACCTCCACTGTGCAAAAATGTTTGTAACCTTTTGGTCTGCTATGATTTATTTCACAGAAGGCTGTTTTTATGCTAAGCTAAGCTAACCAGTTGCTGGCTGTAGCTTTGTTTTTAATGGACAGATACGAGAGGGCATCTAATTCTACACCACATAGCGAATATTTCCCAAAATAGTGAACTATTATTTTAAGAGGCCTCTGGAGCTCTGAAATTTAAGAGCAGCAGGAGTAGACATGAAGGGGTTTAGGTCTGCTGCCATCTTTCCTTGTGGCAAATTGATAAATACAGGCTCTGGTTATTGTACTTTATAAGAAATGGATGTGACTTCAGATTCGAGTGTTTGATTTGGTCATATCAGTGCACAGCCTGAGTGACTGATTTTGACCCATCAGTTCTATCCTCAGTGACCCTTTCAGTCTTTTTCAAACTGGAAACTGAATCTTTGGTCTGAAAACACAAACATGAATAAACTTTACACTTTCACAATGAGGAAAAGAAAAATTATTATAAAACAGATTTGAAAAAATAAACAACAAATGGCATGTAACAAAAAAAGTGTTTTGCATAAAATTGAAGCTTGACAGAATAAAAACATCATCCAGGTTGCCACCAGTCAACAGCAAAAAAGTCTGTGCTGCAGCTGCATTACAGGTTAAAATTAAAATTGTGACTTGTAGATTTAATTATAGTAGATTATGCTTATACAAATGGTACACTTTTACTAAAATACTAAATACAGTAACAGATATATCTCCCCATATCATTTTGCTTTAATAAAAACTAATTCCACAGGTCATGAACACCATCATTCTAAAAGATAAGAGCTCAAAAATCTTCCACAGGTGTTGAATGGGGTTTTTGATCTGGAGACTATAAAGGCCATAGCATCATTTTCGAACCATTCAGTGACTCCATTAGTGTGCTTGAATATTAAATAAGTATGGAACAGCCATTCCTTTTTTTACGTTAAATATTTGCACCAAAGTTGGCCACAGCTGGAAGATACTTATTTTGGATAAACAAATGATCTTGATCATGTGGAGTTTGTTTTACAATTAGGGTTTAGGTCACATGATGTAGGGACTAAACCAAACTTGTGCACATTTAGGATGATAAAAAGAATATGCTATTGAGAATTATGTTGATGTATGATTTGTATCTAAGAAACAAAAATGTATGTACTTTGTCAGCTGTGTTCCCAGTTCTACCGGACGATAATTACTTGTTCGATGTGCTATCTTAATGATTGTTTTAAAGTGGGCTCAGACTGGAAATGAAAGCAAGTCCATATACACACAAAATTTCCAAAACCCAAATTAATTTATTTAATTAATAAGAAAATAAGATTGGAGTGTGGAAATGCAGATGTAGTCAGTAGTCTGAGTATGGATGAATAAAAAGTATGTGTGTGAATGTTGTAGCAATGCATACCCAAACCAAACTAAAAAGGTATGAAGGTCATAAAGATGTGTTGAAGCTAACCGGTAAGAGAAAGCATTTTTTGGGAGAGCAGACCTTTTGTGTCTTTGGCCCCTCCCCCTGCTCAGGTGCAGGCAGTTGCTCTGACAATCCACTCAAAATAACTAAATAAAATTAAATATAACTTGCGTGAATTATTTTATGGCAACTCACAATGTTTCTCAGTAGTGTGTATGGCCCACACATGCCTGTATGCTCCTGATGAGACGGCGGAGGATAAGGATTAATAAGGATTTCATCCCGGTACCTAACGGCAGTCAGGGTACCGTTGGCTAGTACGTAGAGGTCTGTGTGACCCTCCATGGATATGCCTTCCCAGACCATCACATCAGCATAATGTTCACCACAGAGTCTCCAGACTCTTTCTTGTCTCCTGCTCTCATCTGTGAAGAGAACAGGGCGCCAATGGCGGACCTTCCAATTCTGGTGTTATCTGGCGAATGCCAATCGAACTGCACTGTGCATGGCTGTGAGCACAGATCCCACACAAGGACGTTGGGCCCTTATGCCACCCTCAGGCGTCAGTTTCTGTTTCTGTTTGATAAGAGTTTTTTTGAGGTGGCGGTTAGGGAGGTTCTCCCTTTCCAAGTGACTTAAGAGCGTTCCGGTGTTCCAGCTGAAATTTCCGACTTCTTTTCCGGAACTCGGATGGTCCAACTTCCCATGTCAAATGGAATGTATCATTACACTGTGAATTTGTGTTTAGGGCAGAGCCAAAGAGGATCAAGCTGTGACACTGACACCAGGGTTAGACAAAGTCAGTTTTGATGATTTGACATTGACACCACGCATGCTTTATAAAGGAAAAGAAAGAAAGAAAGAAAGAAAGAAAATAGGGCTCCAGCAGCTTCTCTGCTTGGATCCCTAATAAATGAATAAACGTGGACAGAGTAAAAGAAGTAGGCTGTGTTAACAGAAGAAGTTGTTTTACATTTTTATAAAACATTCTTGCAAAATAGGCCTACTAATGGTATGGACACACTTTTTGTTGTTTGTAGATTGAATAAACTCAAATGAGTTTTTAAATTCTATTTTAAAAGGTTGAATCATTTCAACCTTTCAATGGATGTGACCTTAAGAACTTGGCTTTGTGGATTTGATATTTCCCTAGTAAAATTAATAAGTTGGCAATCTTGTGAATGTACCGTTTTATTTTTTAAAAGTACAGTATTAGGCTACATCCTTAGTTTGTAGTTTAATTGAATGGTTGGTTTAAGTGAAAAAATAGTCTGTTTTCCAGAATATTAATATGTTCATGAAGGTGACATTCACACATGCGGTCTTTGTCGCCATCTTGTGGCTGACTCGTAGTACTGAAACTGAAAACATGACTGCATTCTGATAGGAGTAATTTGATATCTTACACATCTCTGCAGGTCCTCTAATTTTCATGTTCTTGTATTGCTTGTTTACTTTTGGTTTTCATCATTTTTGATCATTACACATGACACGTGCACAATACATTGTTCTTAAAATAATCTTTTTTAAGAACAACATTTTCTGCAGCTGTTAAATTTTTGTTTTCTTAAGGCCCGGATGAAATCACACCAGAAAAAGAGTCACTTGCCCTTTCCAGGCAGAGAAAGGAGTCTGCCACTAAAGCAGCTGAGGAGCAGAAGAAAAAGTCTCCGGATGAAGATGAAGACTATAAGCCCAAGCTGACCCCAGGCTGTCATCCCTCTGTAAATATATAGTTTCTGTTTGATTGAGTTTCAGTTTTGTTGTTTTTATTTTTGAGTCAGTAAAATACAAAACCAGAACACCCAAAAGACCTGCTTCATCCTCCACAGCTTCCACATCGTGACCTGCATTCTCTCTGAGCCCAGCAGGGGGCAGAATGCCCAAGTGGACCCCACCAGGTGCAGTACAAGCGAATGGCAGCAGTAAATATAATTCTTACCCACTTACACGATGTTCCGTGGATGAAGTGGGCAGGAAATTAAGAGTTTAATGCTCAAACTCTTCTGGGGGAGGACGACCACACTCCCACTCATATTTCTGCATCCAATATTTCTTCAAAGCAATGATAAAATATCTTCTCCTCTTGTTCTCGTGACCAAAGTGTATCTTAACACCCCTAATCTTAGCCCTTATGTCCCCACCATTTTTCAACACAAAGTGATGCTCCAGTTGACAGCAATCAGCAAACATTTGAAATGTTGAACTTGGCATTAACAAATCAAAGACTAATCGCCATGTAGAATCATGCAAAATTATCTACTGAATGAAAACACACAAATATTCCTATTTTCCCTTATTTTTGCTTTTCATACATATTTTCACATGATGCTCTCAGCTTTGGGCACATATGCCACTTGCACCTTGAGAAATGTAAATATTCCTATTTTCACTTATTTTTGCTTTTTATACATATTTTCACATGATGCTCTCAGCTTTGGGCACATATGCCACTTGCACCTTGAGCAATTGTTTCACAATACATAGTAAAAAGGTAATGGAACGGTCATAGGACATGCTTTGTTGACTCTGGTTATTGAAATCGTAATTTTAACACCAGTGTCACATCATTATCAGAACAATAATTGTGTCTGTAGATTTTCAGGTTTCGTGTTCGTCCCCTTCTCAGATTCAAGAAGAAGTTGTTGGTAAGGCAGGTGGAAAAGTATGAATTGTCCCTTTTTTTTAAAAAAACAACTAGTTTGATAATTTCTTACCATCTTTGAAACTGTCCAACAGTTCGTAAAAGTAAAGCTGAAATGGTTAGTCAATTGACCGAAAATTTATTGGCAACTATTTGGATAATGTTTAAGCAGTTTAATCCAAAATAGTTCAAAATAGCCTCATCTAACCTCTACTTCATCTTTAACCTTTTGCCTGAAGACAAAAAGCAGGGATTAACTTTACATTTCCACAATGAGCAAACAGGACTCCTCCCCTCAACTTTCTGCTTTAATGTTTACCAAATTGCTTAAGAAAACAGTAATGTCCTTGTAGTGGGTCAGTTAAATGGAAGGAGGAGTTTCTGGGTAATATTTGCTCAAGTCTGTGCAGAGTTTACAATGCCATGAATTTACAGGAATTGTTCCAAAACCTGAATACATGAGATACTTCATGAGGATATACTGGATACTTATATGGCACCTACATAAGACAAAAGCAAATTAAACATTTGTACTCTATTGTGACTGTATAGAAACTGTAAAAAATTACATATTTGTCTCCTCTAACAACGATGCATCAGTTAGTACAAGGATGCAGTGTCACATTTTAATTTCCACATCTAATACATGGAAGACATCAATGTGGTTAGGA